>PVIY010027455.1:0-34216 GCA_004026745.1 Myrmecophaga tridactyla | reverse complement strand
ACCCCGGGGAAAGTTGTTGGAACCCAGGGGCCTGGAGAGAAGACCAGCAGAGACCATCCTGGGCCTTCCACGTAAGAAAGAACCTCAGTGGAAAGTTAGCTGCCTTTCCTCTGAAGAACCAACAAAATAAATCCCCTTTTATTAAAAGCCAATCCATCTCTGGTGTGTTGCATTCCGGCAGCTAGCAAACTAGAACAAAGTTCAATTAGAGTCGAGAGGCTACACTGGAGGTCACTCTTGAGCATGCTTCAATTAGACATCACTACCTACCATAAATTGTCAAATCTTAACCAAAACCATTCCTGCCAATCCTAAACAATACCTAGGGTGTTATATAAAATTTCACAAAGGTTCCACGCACTAGAGTAACTTTCCAGAAATCTACGATCTCCAAATAGGTCCCTGGACCAGATAAGTCCTGAAACGCAGAGGGGCCAGCCCTTCCAGAACACCAACTACTTCCATTCCCCCTATCCCATATTACTGACAGCCCGTTTCAATATGAAAAAGTTAGAATGGGCATAGCCCAAATACCTCTATAGAGTTGGGAGAAAGATCAAGGGTGATCGGAGATTATATAGAGAAGGTAGGGTTTAACAGATGAGTATGACTGCTGAATCATTACATTGATATTTCTTTTAGTCTCTAGTGTCTTAGAGCAGCTAGTAGTAAAAACCTAAAATTGTGGAGTTGTAACCCATACCAAACTCTGAAATCTGAGCAGAAATAAAAAGTACAACTTCCTAGCCACTAAAAATCAACACCAAAATGAGTGAAATTACCAGTACAACAAAAAGTTGGAAAGGGGGTAAAGGAAGAATAAAAAATAAAAAACCAGGTAAATACAGCAGGAATCACTAAACATGTCAATAATAACAATAAACGTGAATAGGTTAAGTCCCATATTAAAAGACAAATTCTCAAATTGTTTAAAACTAAAAATTACGCCATAGTCCGTGTAATGAATGACCTAAAACAAAATGACATCAAAAGGTAGAAAAGAATGTAAGAAAAATCTATAGAAGGCAAAAATATCACTTAAAAGAACCCAATGCAGCAAAGAAAAATAGCTTATATTGATATAACATACAATCTGCCAAGAAGACATAATTAGTAATCACATTGGTGATTACTGTTGGTCTAATAAAACTTCAAAATAAAGAAACTAAATTACTTGACATTAAATTTTTAAAAAAGGAAAATATTTCAATTGCTTGCAATAAATTTATAATGTTTCTAAGTCATTAAGAATATGCTAAAACACTAGGTATGATTCCATGTGTATAAGACATAAATATAAATAAATCTATGGGGGGGTGCAAGAGTAGATCAGTGGTAGAATTCCTGCCTGCCATCCAGGAGACCCAGTTCAATTCCTGGCCTGTGTACTCCACCCACCCCCCCAAAAAAAGAAAAAAATAATATAAATAAATCTTTAGTGACAAAATGAGATTAGTGGTTATGTAGGGCTGTAGAAGGATAGAGATCGAGAGGTGACTGCTAATCTACATATTATGTAGCTATACTGCTTGTGGCATGTTAAATACATGTGAGAAATGTGTGACTATATACTATACAGTTATTTGGCATTTTTATTAAAGATTTGCAGATTAAATAAAAAAGACATTCTCTGGGCAGAATAAATAATCTTGTTTCATAAGCACAAACAGGCAATGAACTCCTTTCTGCCTCAGAAATCTCAGACTAAATGATATCACACAGAATAGAAGAGGCAGTCATAGCTTGGCTTGACAAATTAATCTAGAGTGATAGGTACAAACAGTTTCCTCTCCTTCAAAGAATGTACACTCTCTATTTGTAATGAGTAAAGCCTAAACCAACCTAAAATTCAATCAACTGAATTTCAGTTAGCTATTTCCCTCTGTTTAGTCCAGTTTTTTGTTTGTTTGTTTTTCAGTATGCCGTATGGTAGGGTCACATTTTATTCTTTTTCCATGTGAGTACCCCAAAACTGTAGTACCATCTGTTGAATTTTTGTCTGTTTTTGTTGGTTAGTTTGTTTCGGAAGTGCATGGGCTGGGAATCGAACCCAGGTCTCCCACATGGTGGGTGAGAATTCAACCACTGAACTACTTGTTAGTCAACTTTTATAACAACTTTAAAAAAATTGTGCCTTCATCACAAACTTATTCACTGCTAAGGCTAAAAACAGAGTCCAGAGGCCATGAAGTATCAAATTACATAGGCAAATTTCCAGATTGCAAATTTTCTTTCATTGTTTTTTCACTGCCAACCCAGAAAGTTAACAACACCAGGCAGCACAATTTGGGGCAAGGGATTACCTGGGTTAACATCCTTGCTCACTTTTTAATTTACGATTCCCATTCTCACTACTTTTCATTATACCTGTGCTGGTTTGAAATGATGTATGTATCCTAGAAAAGCCATGTTTTAATCCTAATCCCATTGTGTAAAAGCAATCATTTCTTCTGATCCCTATTCAGCACTGTATGCTTGAAACTGTAATCAGATCATCTCCCTGTAGATGTGATTTAATCAAGAGTGGTGGTTAAGCTGGATTAGGTGGAGGCATGTCTCCACCCATTTGGGTGGGTCTTGATTAGTTTACTGGACTCCTATAAAAGAGGAAACATTTTGGAGAAAGATGGAGAGATTTTTGAGAGAGCAGAGAAGGACACAGCCACAAGAAGCAGAGCGTCTACTAGCCAGTGACCTTTGGAGATGAAGAAGGAAAACACCTCCTGGGGAGCTTCAAGAAACAGGAAGCCAAGGGGAGAAAGCTAGCAGATGACACCATGTTTGCTATGTGCCTTTCCAGATGAGAGAGAAACCGTGATTCTGTTCACCATGTGCCTTCTCACTTGAGAGAGAGACCCTGAACTTCAGCGGCCTTCTTTAAACCAAGGTATCTTTCTCTGGATGCCTTTGATTGGACATTTCTATAGGCTTGTTTTAATTGGGACATTATCTCGGCCTTAGAATTGTAAACTAGCAACCTATTAAATTCCCCTTTTAAAAAGCCATTCTATTTCTGGTATATTACATTCTGGCACCTAGCAAACTAGGACAATCCCCCTCATCAATAAAAATGCAGAAAAAGAAAGTGGAACACAAGAGGCAGTACAGAAAAGCTAATTATTTTGGTCCTCTGATAGAATTTAGGACAAAAAATCTGATTAATATGATGTCAGTTTTTTAATCAACACCAGCCTTCTGTTACATCAGGAACTAGCCTTTTTTCACAAGTACAGGAGCCCAAAACACAGGCAAAAATTAAAATAATTCAATAGAATTCAGAAAAAGTCTTGAATTAGGAAATATGCAACTTCCTAATCTTTCTAATAGTCAGGACTTATATCAATCACACAGGAAACCCTGGCTTTGCTTTCCAAAAAATTTTACATGTGGGGGGGGGGGTGCGATGGTGGCTCAGTGGCAGAATTCTTGCCTGCCAAGCCAGAGAACCGAATTTGATTCCCAGTACCTGCCCATGCAAAAATATATATATATATATTACATATATAAGCACATACATATATTTATTAGAGAAGTTATAGATTTGCAGAAAATAGTTTCTATATATCCCACAGACACATGCAGTTTTTCCTATTATTTATTTATTACATCCCTATTGTTTTAGTACTTTGCATTAGTGTGGTACCTTTGCTACAAGTGATCAAACAACATTATTATTATTATAATTGCACTGGTAACTATAGTCCATAGTTTACCTTAGGGTTCACTATTTTATACAGTCCTTTAATATTTTCATTCTAGGAACATATTTAGAACCTAAACCTAAAAAATGTGTTCAACCACATTTTTGAATGTGGTAATTTGTATGTAATTCAGTGGTGTTGATTATATTCACAATGCTGTGCTACTATCATCATTATTTATTACCAAAACCTTTCCATCATCCCCAAATAAAACCTGCCATTTAAGTATTACTCTCCATCCCCTAACTCCATCCCGGCCCCTGGTAACCTGTATTCTAGTTTCTGACTCTATGAATTTGCTTATTTGTCCTTTTGTGTCTGATGTATTTTATTAATATGATGTCTTCAAGGTT
The DNA here is from genome assembly GCA_004026745.1 of Myrmecophaga tridactyla. NCBI lineage: Eukaryota > Metazoa > Chordata > Mammalia > Pilosa > Myrmecophagidae > Myrmecophaga > Myrmecophaga tridactyla. Next base: position 30,162 of record PVIY010027455.1, on the reverse strand, counting down.
CATCCACATTGTCACATACATCAGAATGTCATTCCTTTATATGACCAAATAATATCCCATTATGTTTATATACCACATGTTGTTTCTCTGTTGTGGACTCTTGGGTTGCTTCCATCTTTTGGCAGTTGTGAATAATGATGCTATGAACGTCAGTATGCAATTAATCCATTGCAGTCCCTGCTTTCAATTCTCCTGGGTATATACCTAAGAGTGGGATTGCTGAGTCACATGGTAATTTTATACTTAACTTTCTGAGGAAGCACCAAACTCTTTTACACAGTGCTTTGCACTGCTTTTAAGCTACTTTCTACCCTCAGTCTACTATCTCAAGTTATACTATTAAAAATTTTCAGAATTAAAGGTTGAAGTTGGAAAATAAACCCTAATACAAATCTCATTATAAATGAGAAACGAAGACATATGGATCTAAAGCATAAGAGAAACATCCTGAAACACCAGAATACTTTTTTGTGCTAAATTTGCAAATCCAGAAGCTACTAGGGAGATTCAAAGATCATAAAGCTATTTCATGTTATTGGAAATCACTTTTGGTTTTCATAGTATTTTTAAGATTCCAAACATTGCCTAACATTTTATACTAAAATTCTGTGAAAATAGTCTCCTCAGTATTTTTTAAATAATAAATTAGTTTCTAAAAGATATGAAAGATCTTTTTAAGAAACAAGCCTGGATTGTGTCATTCCCCTGCTCAAAACCCTCCAATAACTCCCACCATTACAGTCTACACATAAGACTCCCCTGTTATTCTACTTCTGCCACTCTGGACTTCTAGACGTAACTCCAGTAGGTTTAAAAAATACTAATCACTTCCTAGAAAAAACCAGTTTGAACGATTAGGTACTAAGTATTCAGTTTTTAGGAGAAAGTGGGCATAAACTTAAACTTTACATATTACATATTTTAAAAAGGCATTTACCTCTGCTTACCAGTTATACAATCAAAATATTATTTCATATAATCTACTAGAAATAATCAGCTTTTTTACATCCAGGACTTGAGTAAATTTCATCTCTTCATAAAGAATGATCGTGTAATAGTGTTAACTCCTCAACTATGTAAATGTGAGTCTGCTAAAGAAATTCAACAAATATTTGGAGTCAAATCTGATAGGGAACCCTGAAGTTAATGAATGAACAGAAATTACCAACAGTCAAAATTACTTTTGAAAATTCTTTAGCAGAGTACCATATTGAAGATATGAGATAACTGCTATTATTATCTCCATTTTACATATAAAGCAATTGACGCCCATGGCAGGACTCAAACAATCTGAAATCAGATTGCCTAAAATCTATACTGCATGGATGAGACAACTGGTTTACATTTAGAGACCATGTTTTATGAAGAATATGAATGGAAAACCACTAATAGTTTTAAACACTGGACTAATGGCATTTACTCTTAATAGTGGACAAAATGGACTGGAGGAGAGTACAAGTTAATCAGTTGAAACATAATGGTACCCTAAACCAGGGTAGTAGCAGTGGGAATGGAACAGTAGTCATATATTTAAGACATATTTATGTTGTAGATTTTTCTGGATATGTTTATAGATTAGATATGAATATGAAGAGACTAAGAAGTTGAGATGACATCCAACTTTCCGGCTTGGAAAATTCGATGAAGAAGCATAGGAGTCTTAGTGTGAAATACTTATGAAGTAATATAGTGAATTTCCCTTTAAGTTTGGTATGATGAGGGGTCTAGGCTGGAAAAAAATAAATTAGGAAGTCATCAATATAAAGTGCTAAGTGAAGCTGCTGGAGGGCAAGAAAGCATCCAGGGAATGTGAATAGCATAACAGAAGAGTGCCTATGATAGGAGTAAGGTCACCAAAATTTAAGGGAGAGGCAGAGAAAAAGTCTGGAAAGGAGACAAAAGAATCAGTGAAGGTGGTAATCAGGAACTTAGAGGGGGAAAAAAAAAATCAGGAAAAAGTGGACTCTCAGAAGCCACAGTTAAAGTTATGATATTAGGAGAAGCCAATGTGAAATATTGCTAAAGATTAAGATAACGACTGAAGGGTATTCACTGTACTTAACTATGTAGGAATGTCATCGGTGACCCTGACTTTATTAAATGTCTAGAAACAGAGCATTTGGAGAAGAGGATGATTTCATTTCAAAGAAGATTACTAATAACAGCAAGTTAGTCCTCTATCCCTTTGATAAAAATGTTTAGGTACATTCTCTCCTTTCCATGCTACAGGCCTGGGTTAGACTAATGTTTTGTAGTCATTTCATATAGGATGACCCCTGTGTAATCTTTAAAAGGAACCTGAATACTAGAGTAACTGTGTATTTCATCAACAGATTAAAAAACAATTGGATAAAAAATTACTATAAAGTCAATAATACTTTTAAAAAAAAGTTCAGGGCGGGCAGCAGTGGCTCAGTGGCAGAGTTCTTGCCTGCTGGGCTGGCAAAAAAAAAAAAAAAAAGCTTATTTTTTATTTAAATCACAAGTCGTTCTCAGAATAGCTCAGACATTTGTGCAGCCAGGGGACTATGCCTTTATGCAGGTGCCGTGGTCCCTTATGATAACTCAGGATCACAAACTGAGAAGTCTTAACGGATTTTCAAAGAAACTTTCCAACTTTGAAAAGCAGCAATTCACTAAGTTTAAACAAAAAAATTACTGAAGCAAGTTCGCATGTCATGGTAGATAATAGCTCAAAATGGAATGTGATTAAACTTTACGTACCTCAATCTCAGAAGGTATCAACTGTGATTCGATCCCTTTAGTGATGCCCTAAAATCCCATTTATTAAAAAAAAAGAAGTATGAATATTCTTTGTTTCTGCTTTACAAATTTTGCTATCTCCAAATAAGATAATTGGATATCTATCGCCTATACTGCACATGAAAATGTTAGCTCATTCTAATCTAATTTACTTTATTTTACATTAAAACAAACATAAGCCAGCAGACAACAACTACTATTCACTGATATGGAACCCTGAACAGACAACATTTATCCACTCCCTCATTCCTTAAAAATTATAGCTATTACTCAAGTGGAGAAAGAACAGTTAGGACATCAAGACTTTGCCAGTTATTCCATCAGCTGAAACAAATGTTTCCCTATTTACAAACCCACTGAGAATGCCAATTTAAAGGTGCTATTTAAATAAAATAAATTTCTCCAATCACAGATAATTAATAAATTATAATTAACAGTTAGTTATATTTAACCTGCTAGTAACACTAAGGACTAAACACTATAAAAAAAAGTCAGGGCGGGCCACGGTGGCTCAGCAGGCAAGAATGCTTGCCTACCATGCCTGAGGACCCGGGTTCGATTCCTGGTGCCTGCCCATGTAAAAAAAAAAAAAAAAAAAAAAAGACAAAGATAGGCTTTCAGTATTTATTGCCCACCATTAGTTAAGATACAAATTTTGGCAAAAACGTGAGATTCCAGGTATAAACGCACAAATTCTATGAGCATAGACAACATTGTTGCGCATACAATGGTATGTGCAAGTGTTTCACCCCATTTAATTTGGAGACAAAATTAAATCATTTTAAAGCAGTTCAAATTACACAAGTAATTCAATCTTAAAGTCTAATTTTTAATGGCAGCCAGATGGAAAATATATATATATTCTGATACTGCAAAACAGCTTGAAACTTAAAAATCCTCACAAGAGTTGACATAGGCAGTGTTGAAAAACTGAAAAGCTGATTTAAGGGTATCTAAAATCTGTAAGGCAGGTTGCTAAATTCTGTTAAATACAAAACAAATCCCCAGGGGGAGGGGACTGAAGTGGGGTAATGTTTAGTTAAAACCTTCTTTATGTATAAAAGCTATCTTTATTTGTGGAGATTATGTATAATTCAGAACTTTTTATGTATTCTTCCTTTATCTACTATTTTTCTGTGATTAAAATTAACAAATGAAATAGGAAATGACCAGAAAATTTCAGATATTTAGCAATGACATAAAACATACAAATGCTAACTAATTCAAAGAATCCTGGGATAATTACTCTCATTAGCAGCACATTCTAATGCTGAAAGAAATTTGAGAGATAATATTTTAATCTCATTCTGCAGAGATAACACTAAGGTCAGGGAGATAAAACGAATTCCCCAAAGTAACAAAACTAGAGAGTGCCTATCTTCTAGTTCTCACAGTCCATGGGTCTTTGCAACACGCGGTATCCTTGCTGCATTAAAAAAAAAAGGCAATGTTTTATCTCCCATAAAGAAGATTATCTGTATCTTTCACAGTCTAATACAATGCCTGACGTATTGTAGACGCTAAACTATGGTTTCCTTCCCACATCTAAATCTTATTTAAAGCTAATTTGACTATCTTTACTAACGTCAGCCTAAATAGTATATAATTGAAACGAACCGCATTTGTTAATAAATCAGTGATTCTCGAATTGGGAGTTATTTGACCAAAGATTTCTCTGAACTGTTACACAATTGTGGTACTATTAATGTACCAGATTAAGATAAAATCCACACTCCCCCTCCCCGAAGGTTCTTAACGATTAAGTTCTAAATCCTATAAATCACCAACAATTCAAATTACAACGTACCAATCACTAAAAGAATTTGGCTTCCTATACTAGTTAACTAAATACAATCATCACGGCTACAAATGTCCCCTGTACCTATAACATTAGGGACAGATGCTGTGTGACTGAGAAGAAAAGCAATGATTTTTCTGAAACCAACAGGAAACTGTCAAAAAATATCGCTAACCCGCGCCTTCTGGCTACCCCATTCCCTACAAAGGCTGCCAGAAATAAGTATCCCAAACCCATTACGCTGCCGTCTGGCATGTTCCTACTTAAGGGAGGCTCCTTGACTGGCATAACAAGTTAAAGAAAATCCATATCCCCTGGGTTCCACCTCCATGCCCAGGACTGCTGCTCACCATTTCCAGGTGAGCGCCAGGGCCTTCTGGATGTCCGCTGCCGGGTGCTGGACTGGCCCTGCCCTCCGGGGTCTTCCGTTCACTGTTGCGCTTCAGGCCGCCTGCGTCGCCCCGGCCCCCGGCCTCCCGGCGGCGTCGCTGCCGGTTCCACAGGTACACGGCACCCGCGCCGAGCAGCAGCGGAGCCCCGACCGCTAGCGCCAGCTGCCATCGGGGCAGACTCCCAGTGCTCGGGCCCGCAGTCCCGCCGCCGCCCACTCCACTCCCGGAGCCAGGTGCAGTCGCTGCGATTACTGCCGCCTCTACAGGCTTAGAGGCGGCCATGACGAGTGTCCTCTGCCACCACCTTACTATCGGTCGCGGGCGCCCAAAGTCACCAGGAGGCGTGCGAAGAAAGATGGAAAGTCAGGTATGCAGTGAACTACCGACCACACTAGGCAGCGAGAGCAAACGACAGAAAAGGGCCAGAGGTCACCGGAAGCCCGGGGCATGCCGGGCCAGACCTGGTCTTCCTTCTCCTACTCAGCCATAAAGGGGAGGAGGAGGAACAATTGCTTCCGGGTTAAGGGAAACTACTGGCTATGAGAAGGTGGCCTGGGGAGTTCTTTCTGTTTCCTTTTCCCGCCTTACTGTAGTTTGAGAGAATCACTTCTAGGGCCGTGTGCCTCCTGTAGTAGCCGCCATTGACCCTTTCGCTTTCAGAAAAGAAAGGTACTGGGTCCTTTTGCATAGCGAAGCTGAGGAGGGGAACGTATACAGCAGGTTTGTGATTCGCTGGTCATCAGAGCAGAGGAAGAAGCTTCTGCAGCGGTACGATGAATAGGCGGGGTGCAAAAAACTTTTGAAGCTTATTGGCTGGCATGGGCGGTGGGCGGGAATTAGGCCGAACTGCTCAGTTTATTGGTGGATTTCTGACCCCTCATTTTCCTGTTACAGCCACGTTGGCGTCTCTTTCGGCCTTGTGTAGGTTAGGTCGGTTGTCTGTCCGTGTGTCAGGGAAAAGCCAACGGATTGGAAGGACTTTTAAAGATGTATGAGAAAGAGCTCAAAACTGAAGATAAGCAAGCTGTATCACCGATCTTCTTATTTCTACCATAGGCAGTTTGTATTTTGTACGAATCTAGGTTATTTGGGGCTAAACCATGTATCAGAAATCAGACCTGATGGAAACCGGCAAATCTACTGGTTGTTGCTACAGTCGAAAGGGCTTGAACCGGGATTCTGCGGCTCATCATCATGGATTACGAAAGCGATGACGTCTATGTGTTAACAGGTTTCCGAACTGAGTGGGTAGTAATTCGAAGCCCTACGGTCCCTACCTGCTTCCAGCTTTCTTGTATGTATGTGTATTTTCAGCTGGATTCTGCCAGACACCCCAACCCACACCCTAAGTCCTGGACCACCTGCGTCCTCTGCAACGCTCTCACCTGCCCACTCTTGTTTTGCCTAGCTCTCCGCACTCTTTTCGCCTCATTCCAAAATCTCAATTTCAGTGTATGACTTTCGGATATCTAGTAGCTTTGTCCACAGGGTCACCCATCTCTCAAATCTTATTTTAATTTTCTTCTTGTTACATTGTTCTCTTGCCCAGCTACTAATTAACAGCTGTGGACTTAAATTACAGGTAGTGCTGTTAAATTTAGGGACTTGAGAACAAGCCAGAGGAAGGGCCTCAGATGATTACTGGTGACTAAATTAAAATTAAACAGACTATTTTGAAAAGCGACTAAATAAAAACAACCCTTTCCTTATGCACTGTACCATGTACCTCTTAACTAAAATATACAAATTTCCTTTGCAAGGCATTGTTTGGAACTCATAATGTGAATTAAATTAGTGTTTAAAATTAGAATGTCCTAATTTGAAAGTTTCAGCATTATTGCTTTTCTCTTGCTCCATGAGGGTTCCTATTTAGTAAATTGCTCTCAGGCAGTAGAATTCCACAGGTACAGAGCTAAAAATGTAGGCTGAAAATAACAGCAGTGAAATTGAATGGATCAAACAGTGATTGTTGCAGGAAATCTCCTTCTGATCCCCACACCCCCAACCTTTGCGTTCTAACGATATCTACCTCACCATTTCGGAGGCCTCTTAGAGGTCTGTAGAATGCTGTTTTTTTTTTTTGGCTTTTAAAAGGGAATTTAAGTTGAAGCTTACAGTTCTAAGGCCATGAAAATGTCCAAACTAAGGCATCCAGAAAAAGGTAGCTTAACTCCAAAGAAAGGGCCTGTGGTGATCAGGGTTTCTCTCTTAGTTGGAAAGGCACACAGTGACATCTGCCAGCTTTTTCTACCAGCTTCTTAAAAGGGCTTTCACTAGGGCATTTTCTCTCTGCGTCTGTGTGGCTGTGTGGGCTCTCCTGTAGGATGCTCTCAATTCCAACATGTTTGTAGGGACTAAAGCATATTTTAAAATTTCTAACTTTTATTTATTTAGTTATTGGAATAGATAATAGAATGTTATGGCTGAAATCCAACAGCTGCAAAGTGTTCACTGTAAAGTGTACATCTAATCACCAGTCCTTCTCCAAAGGCAATCAATGTTAGAGTTTCTTGAAAAATTTTTTTAATTAACTAATATTATCTAAAAGGTTGATTTTGTTCAGTTTTATTTTTAAGATCAGCATTAGTAAATGAGTTAGTTCTTGGTTGTTTTATACTTTATTAAGCCTCTCATTTATGATTTGCTAGCCTGTTCAGAAATGTTTTCTATTTCAGAAATATTCAGAAATCTTAAATATTTAGTTAAATATTATTTAACACCCTTTTAGTATATATGAAATATTATACACTCAATGACCAGTTCTCTGTTTTTCTAAATTGTAATGGAGAGAAGTGAAAAACCATTTCATTTTGTATATGGGAACATAGACATTTTCTTTTTCTTTGTAAATTAATGGAACTCAGTAGAAACTTTTTATTGGTCTATGTCTTAGGAAGCAGTTGAATCAGCTGAAAAGTCTAATGACCTGGGATATGGAAAGCCTGAGTTTTTACTCTATGTATGTGACTATAGGAACCTCTGTTTTCTATATACTGTGAGGGGTTGATTAGATGATTTCTAAGACACCTTATAGCTTTAAGATTGTAGTCTATATCCCCTCACTAATCATTGCACATAACAGGCTTTGCAGACTGGTGACATTGGCAGATAGCTGTTTCATTGGTGTCAGAACCTTCCGTTGAGTCCACCAACATTTTTACATTAAACTCACAACTTCATTTTCTTTAAACTCTCCCTTAGGTTTTCATCCTTTCTCAGCTTTTCTTCACTGAAAAACTACTGGAAGAATTGTTTATACCAGTTGCCTCTACTTATTTATTGCCTATTTCATCCACAATCTCTTGCAATCTAGTTTTTAAATTAGTTCATCTGAAACTTCTTTAGAGTTATTAAATTCATTGTTTTTGTCCTTTATTCTCGTTTACTAGGGAGCATTTGATACCACTGGTTACTCCCTTGTTAGAACATTGTTTTCTCTGGCTTTCAGATTAGACTCTTCTGGTTCTTCTACTCTGTCCAAACTGACCTATAGAACTTTCTGTGATGTTAGAAATGTTCTGTATCTGTACTGTTCAATATGGTAGCCACTAGCCACATGTGCCTTTTGAGCCGTTGAAATGTAGCTAGTGCAACTAAGTAAATTTTAAATTTTATTTAATTTTAATTCATTTAAATTGCCTCATATGGCAAACAGCTATCAGATTGGACAGCACAGCTCTGGTCTTCCTCAGGTATGGGGATTCATAAGGACTTGTCCTCTATGTCTGAATATTTTCCATTAACAGTACTGGAAAGTAAAGTAAATCTCAAGTACTAATTCTCTACAGATAAGTATCTCTTGCATGACTGTTCTCTTCACCTACAATTGTATATTTCTTCTACTTGCTGAGCAGCTTTGCCTAAATGTCTCACTTTAAAAAAATATAATGCATCATCTCTTCATATAATCCCTTTATTCTCTTAATACTTCTCATTGCCTTACTGGTTACCCATACTTAAAACCATAGTCCCTCCAGACCTTTCTCTCTTCATTCCTAGGTAACCAAGCCAGATGAATGTACTGAGATATACATACATAAATACTCACAAAATCAGCTGTGGACTCTTACTGATTCTTTGCAGTACCTTTCATATATTTTTGTTTTCATGCCCATTGCCACTTCCCTAGTTCATATAAGTGAAAACACCTCCAAGTATATCTGACGCATAATAGGTACTCAATAATAGTAATTTCTTCTTTTCTCTCTTTTATCCTTTTCCTTCATCTTTCCTAAACCCTGTATTATCTTCCTACATAAATTTCCATGCCTCCAGTACCTCTCTTCTATGTGTCATCCTGCACCTTAACACCAGGTTATTTTTCCTGAAGTGTAATTGCAGTTTTATTCCTGAGCTCAAATACTTCTCCACTTCCTATAAGACTTTCTCCACTTCCTATAAGGCTACATGTCTACTGTACCACTCCTCACATCCTTCCTTTATCTCCTTGGTTCACATTCTCAGCACGTAGCAGTGCTTGAAATGATTTACTTATGTGACCCCTTAATAGGACATAAGCCTCATTAGAACAAAAACTTTGTTCATCTTGTACTCTTAGACCCCAGAAGGTGGCTGGCATATAGTAAACAATCAAAAAATTTATTTTTTAAGTAAGTGAATATTTCTATTGAAGGTATAAAAGAAGGTAGAAGTGGATTTCAAGCTGGAATAGGTGGGATATTTAATTTTAAAATATTTATTGTGTGCCTATTATAGCCGACATGCCTCTGAAATCCCTGAATTCTTTTTCTGAATCTTTCTTAAAATATATCACTTTTCTACCTTGTTTTATAGAAATACAGTTGTCCTAACTCATCCACTGGGCTATAAGCTCAGGATCAGGATCTGTGTCTGTTTAACCCTCTATTTTGTATAGTGCCTAACTCAATGCCTCCTCTAATCCTGTATGCCAAAACAAAGCAATATGTTCCTTTTTTTGCATGTTACCATATAGTAGTTTTTATTTCCTCCCTACAGTTACCATGTTGCCAAATTATTTGTTCTCATGTGTGCTAGCCATATTCAATTCTGAGTCCCTAAAGTATAGGAACCGTATTTTATTCATCTTTCTGCTCCTACATCTATTACAGTGCTGTGCAGATGATGGTTACTTGTTAAATGTCTTGTTTATCCACCCAACCAATACCTGAACTATGGTCACTGCTGAATAAAGGGTTGGTGAAATATTTGAACAAGTTCCTGGCTGCTGTTTCATCTCTATTACTGCTGCCAAGATTTGATGCCACCAGATCTGGTGTCACCATTGCTGTCCTTCACTACAGGTATCACCTAGGATATCACCTCAGCTACTATTGCTACTGTTGCTTCTCCTGACACTAGAAATAGTCTGTTTCTGTCACCACCATCATAGCTGCTGGTTCTCAGTCCTAAGGTGGCAGTCACTGCTGCTCCCTTCACCACTGCAGCTGCTCCCAGTCGGACCTAGTTGGTTTGTGCATTGTATCTCAATTATGATATATAGAAGATCCTATTTCCTCTTAGCCCTCAGGCTGTTACTTTTTCTCCAGTCTTTCTCCTGATGGTTTCTGCCTTATTAAAATTCCATCAACGCATCATTTGAGTGGGTGGTACTGCTTTTCTTCTCAGGAGGAATGTCACTTTCAATCAAGTGTCTGCTCTCTTTGCTGTCAGAAGGATCCTCTACATTTATCTAAAGGGAACAGTCTACAGTAACACTAGTTTCTTCTCCTTAACTGAGACTGATAACTCATATGCATGCTTTATGCACTCATTTGTCACCTTTCTTCCCACTCACACAGATTTGTAAGATCTTTTCTATCTTCATCAGCTTAGTTCGTGCCACCCACAAGAGCTTATGTCATTTGCAAATGTTGAAATGTTGACTTGCATTTTCTTTTATAAAGATATTACATACAGGTTGTGCTTATTATGTTCTGCACAAGGAAGCTGGGACAAGAGGCTGAGGTCCAGCTGGCACATTGCTCACCAATGTGCTTTATTTTTCTGATTTTCAGAAATAGGATGTCCCATCACTAAGTGATGGGTCTGCAGCAGAGCAACCGTCCATAAAGGGCACCATATATTAGAATGGTAGCCCTGGTTATGTAGACCTGATTTTAACAGCACAACCTGAGAGCCTCTAGACTGTGTATCCATATATATTCATTTTCTTGTTTTCTAACCAGAACTACAGCAATAAAAAAAAATTTAACCCACAGATAACAGTTTCTGTACCTATGTTCAAATTATTTAGTGCTGTTTAACAAACTACCCCCAAACTTGGTGGCTTAAAAAAAACAACTATTACATCTCATGAATTTGTTGTTTAGTTATTTGGGCAAAGTTTGATGAGGCAAATTTGTATTGATTCTCCTGTTATGCTGGTGTCAAGAGAGATCACTCTGTTATTCAGCTGGTAGATGAGTACTTAGCTGGTCTGAAGAGTTCAAGATGGATTTTCTCATTGGCACCTTGGTGGAGATAGCTAGAACACTGAACTTGCTGGACTCATCTGAGGCTATAGACAACAGCAGCTTCTTGTAGTCTTTCCAGCATGGCAGGCTCAATGTAGTCATATTTCTTAGGCAGGTCACGGATCCTAGAGAGTGTGTCCCAAAAGCCCCTGGCAGAAGGTGCAAAGCTTAACAAAAATTACTTCCACAATACTCTGTGGATCAAGCATGTTACTAACATGCCTGTGTTACTAACAGATTTGTGGGAGGTGAAGTAGCAAAATGGTTGCAACTATTTTTAAACTACTAACCTTAGTGGATTCTACAACCTTCCATCAAGAATTAACCAATGCTAATATTTTGCCATATTCTCTTGTGACTCAATTTAAAAATATTTTCATTATAGAACTGTGACAAAAAATCATTTGAAAATCTAAATAAGCATCATAACTGATGGTGAAATGTTAGTAATTTTCTTTTAAAGTCAGGAACCATATGAGGATGCCAGGTATCACTGTGTCTGTTCACATCGTACTGATGGTGTTGGCCAAAATAATAAGACAACAATGGAAATAAATGTTAAATAGAGAATGAAAAGAAAAAAATAACTTTTTGTTTTCTCTGGGCAATAGAAAATCCAAAAAGTCTGCAATCTACTAGAACCAATAGAATAATTCAGCATTGTTTCTTGGTAAAATATTTAACATACAAAAACCAGTAGTATAAAATGTAAGTACTGTAAATTAATTTAAATGTAAATAGTGTAAATGTGAACATTGTAAAATAGTGTAAAATGTAAAAAGATGAGTTTTTATTCACAGGAGAAACTAAATTATAACAAGTAAAAACATTGAGAACACTTAAAAATTTATTGAAGAACATGGAAGAAGAGCCTGCCATATTCATGGATGGGTCTAATATTTTAAATATGTCAGATCTTTAATCTATAAATTCAATCAAGTCAATTTCAGCATGGTTTTCCTAGGTATTTGACAAGTGAATCCTAAAACTCATCTGTAAAAGTAAAAGACCGACAAGCCCCCAATCTTAGGGTTTGTTCTTTTGAAACTTATCCCTGCAAAGGATAGACTAAGCCTACTTAAAATTAGGCCTAAGAGTCACCCCTAGAGAACCTCTTGTTGCTCAGATGTGGCCTCTCTCTCTCAGCCAACACAAGCAAACTCACTGCCCTCCCCCTCCACATGGGACATGACCCCCAGGGGTGTAAACCTTCCTAGCAACATGGAACAGAAATCCTAGAATGAACTGGGACTCAGCATCAAGGGATTGAGAAAACATTCTTGACGAAAAGGGGAAGAGAGAAATGAGACAGTGTCAATGGCTGAGAGATTTCAAACAGAGTTGAGAGGATATCCTGGAGGTTATTCTTATGCATTATATAGATATCACCTGTTTAGTTAAGGCATATTGGAGAAGCTGGAGGGAAGTGCCTGAACATGTAGAGCTGTGTTCCAGTAGCCATGTTTCTTGAAGATGATTGTATAATGATAAAGCTTTCGCAGTGTGACTGTGTGGTTGTGAAGACCTTGTGTCTGATGCTCCTTTTATCATACGGTATGGACAGGTGAGTAAAACATATGGATTAAAAATAAATAATAGGGGGAACAAATGTTAAAATAAATTTAGGATTGAAATGCTAGTGATCAGTGAAAGGGAGTGGTAAGGCATATAGAAAATAGGGGAAAGAAAGGCTAAAATATATTGGGTAAGTGGAAATACTACCAGTCAATGAGACAGAGGGGTAAGGGGTATGGTATGTATGAGATTTTTTCTTTTTAATTTCTTTTTCTGAATTGATGCAAATGTTCTAAGAAATGGTCATGGTGATGAATATACAACTATGTGATGATATTGTGAGTTATTGATTATATACCAAGAATGGAATGATCATATGGTAAGAATGTTCATGTTTGTATGTTGTTAATGTTTAAAATGAAAAATAAAGGTAAAAGGCCAAGAAAGTTCTGAAGGAGAAAAATAAAAAGATGCTATGGATGGTGTGATGCACTACCCAGATCTTCCTTTGGGAAAGGACTTTCCTTCTAATGTACTGGGAGTGCTGGCTACCAGATGGCCTTCAGTTGTCAACACTCTTTGGGATTTATTTTGGCTGAAGAAAAATCCTGTATACAAGTTTACACCTTTTAGGGACAATCCACATATAATGATTGATCAATGCCAAAGTAGAAAGATCTGGACCCCTCACCCCAACTTGGACAACTCTAAAGGACTCTCCTGGTTGCTGAGCACCCCACAAGGATGACTGATTCCTTCCTTGGGACTATATCATAGTTAAGTTCCTCCTTTTGCTCACTTTTGCTTCCTTCTCCTGCTTCATCTATTCTGAGAATGCTCCTTAATAAGCTCCTGTTCTCTAATTTCTATCTCAGAGTCTACTTCCTGGAAAACTGAACCAGAGACAAAAGGATCATTTTCCTCACCAGAAATCAAGACATTTTAAAATTATAATAATTAAAATATTCTGGCACTGGCACAAAGATAAACCAATGAACTAGAATAAAATCCCAAAAACAAACTCAAGGATTCCAGGAATATATTTAGCCAGAAGTAAAAGAAAATCTTACAGTGGCGTAAATTATTTTATTCACGTAAGTCTGGAGAGAGGCAGCTGCTGTAAGATGGCTGCCAGAATTCCATACATGGCATTGGCATTCAATACAAGAAGTAAGGAATGGATGGCTCCAGCCACAAACGTCCTTCATTATCTGTTGCTATGTAACATGTTACCCCAATACTTGGTGACTTAAAACAATAACATTATTTTATTATTTCTGTGGGTCAAGAATTGAGTTTTGGCTTAGCTGGCTTAGTAACTCTGCCTGTAGTTCTCTCAAGAGGTTGCCAGCCACAGCTGCAATCTCATTTGAGTGTTCTAGAAGTGATTGCTTCCAAGCTCAATCACATAATTATTCAGAGGCCTCAGAAATCTACGTTTATTTGCATGGTGGTTGTCAGGCTTTAGCTCCTCACCAAACCATATAAGCCTCTATGGAGTTGCTCAGAACATGGAATTTTGCTTCCCCTAATGAAAATGATCCAACTTGTGATGGGTCCTTTTATAATCTGATCTTGGAAGTGACATCCCATCATGAGAGGCTAGTTCATTCAGTATGCAGTCTGCCAAACTAAATAGTTATTAGAACTTTGTATTTGACAGAGATGTTACATATCAGTGAAGAAAGGATAGATTGTTTAATAAATTGTCTTGGAAAAATTAACTACTGTGGTAGGCAGAATCTGAAGAATTTGAAGATCAGTTGGCTGTACAATTGAGAGTTGATTTCTGAACTCTCAACTTGATTCCATTGGTCTATATATCTGTTCTTGTGCCATTACCTTGCTATTTTGAATACTGTGACTTGATAATAAGTTTTAAGATTGGGAAATATGAGTCCTGCAGCTATGTCTTTCAATCCATGAACACAGAATGTTTTTCCATTTATTTAGGTCTTCTTTGATTTATCTTAGCAATGTTTTGTAGTTTAATTTGTACAAGTCTTTTACGTCCTAAGTTAGGTTTATTCCTGGTTTTTTAATTCTTTTAGTTGCCATTGTAAATGGATTTTTTCCTTTATTTCTTCCTCAAATTATTCATTACTAGTGTGTAGTTACATTACTGATTTCCACATGTTGATTTTGTGTCTGACACTTTCACAGAATTTGTTTAGGATTTTCAGTATTTTCTGTCTATAGGATTGTTCTAGTTTGCTAGCTGCTGGAATGCAATATGCCAGAAATGGAATGGCTTTTAAAAAGGGGAATTTATTGGGTTGTTAGTTTACAGTTCTAAGGCCGAGAAAATGTCCCAATTAAAATAAGTCTATAGAAATGTCCAATCTAAGGCATCCAGGGAAAGATACCTTGGCTCAGGAAGGCCGATGAAATTCAGGGTTTCTCTCTCAAGGGGAAAGGCACATGGTGAACACAGAGTTTCTCTCTCATCTAGAAAGGCACATGGTGAACACGGTCTGGGTTCCTATCTCATCTGGAAGGGCACATGGCAAACATGGCATCATCTGCTGGCTTCTTCTCCTGGCTTCCTATTTCATGAAGCTCCCCGGGAGGCATTTTCCTTCTTCGTCTCCAAAGTGCTGGGTGATGGACTCTGCTTCATGGTGCTGCAGCATACTCTGCTCTCTCTGAATCTCTTTCCTTCTCCAAAATCTTTCCTTTTTTATAGGACTCCAGAAACTTATCAAGACCCACCCAAATGGGTGGAGACATGTTATCACCTAATCCAGCTTAACAACCACTCCTGATTAAATCACATCTCCAGGGAGATGATTTGACTATAGCTTCAAACATGCAGTATTGAATAGGGATTATTCTGCCTTTACAAAATGGGATTTTGATTAAAACATGGCTTTTCTAGGAGACATACATCCTTTCAAATGAGCAGATTCCACCCTCTTTGTAAATCACTTTGAATAGAATTGATGTATTGACAATATTTAGTCTTCTAATCCATGAACACAGAATGTTCTTCCATTTGTTTAGGTCTTCTTTGATTTATTTTAGAAATGTTTTGTGGTTTCATGTGTACAAGTCTTTTACATCCTAAGTTAGGTTTATTCCTAGTTTTTAAATTATTTTAGTTGCCATTGTAAATGGATTTTTTTTCTTTATTTCTCCCTCAAATTGTTCATTATTACTGTGTAGATACTGATTTCTACATATTAATCTTGTGTCCTGACACTTTCACAGAATTTGTTTATTCTAATACTTTTTTGTGTGTGGATTCTCAGTATTTTCTGTCTGTAGGATCATGTCATTTGCAATTTGGATGCCTTTTTTTTTTTCTCTTGCCTGATTTCTCTGGCTAGAACTTGCAGTACATTATTGAATACCAGTGGTGACATTGAATATCCCTGTCTTGTTTTTGATCTTCTGAAACTTAGAGGGTTATTCTCCAGTCTTTCACCATTAAATATGATGTTAGCTGTGGCTTTTTCATATATGCTTGTAATCATGTTGAGGAAGTATCCTTTAATTCCTAGTTTTCTAAGTGTTTTTATCAAGAAAGATGCTGGATTTTGTCAAATGCCTTTTCTGCGTCAATTGAGATCATCTTGTGGGTTTTTCTCTTTCATTCTGTTAATGTATTAATGTTATGTTGAAGCTTTCAGTGAGGGCACCAGGACCTTCTTCTATGGCTTTTGAATCTGCATTTTTCTTGATTCAGCATTTGCCTAGTTAATGCGACATTTAATTGTTATATGTAGTTTTGAGGAATGTTACTATCTTTATGGTTCCTCTGTCACCTTTGCTGTTGGGGGTTGGGGGTTGGAACAATGGCCGCCCTCAGTACCTGTAATCTGAAGTAGCTGATCAAAATCTGTAATCAGCCATCAGACCACACACCCCTGGAGTTTGGAGGACTAAGTCTTTATATCCGGTCCTGGCACCAGCCAGCTATACCAGCAGCCTGAATTACAGTCTGCCATGAGGCTAGTGGATGACGGCTGATAGCCACTGCAGGAAGGGTGAAACTCACCGGTATTTATCACAATTTACCAATCTTTTCTTACCACTCCTCCCTGGTTGCTGCACAGTTTCACTGGAGTCTGGAGTTTCAAGATAGTTGATTCAGGGCGGCTGCCGTGGCTCAGCAGGCAGAGCTCTGACCTGCCGTGCTGGAGGTCTGGAGTTCGATCCCTGGTGCCTCCTGCCCATATGCAGATTTAAAAAAAAAAAAAAAAAAGATAGTTGATTCAGACTGTTCCTTCCAGTTCAATGGTTGTTTTGGTGGGGGGATCGATTCCTGGAGCTCCCTATTCTACTGTCTTTCTACAGTCTCCCATTGCGTTGATCTTTTTTTTGTATGCTGTATGGCAGGGTCATAATTCATTATTTTTCCATGTGAGTATCCCATTATTGCAGCCCCATTTTGTTAAATTTTTGTTTTGCTTTTTTTTTTTGGTGGGGTGAAAGTGCATGGACCAGGAATCAATCCCGGGTCTCCTGCATGGCAAGTGAGAATTCTACCACTGAACTACTCACGCACCCTGCCTCATTGATTTGGCTTTTAAAGGAATTTTTAAGTAATTTTATCTATTCTCTACTTTTTCCCATTAAAAATTTTTTTTGTATGTCCTCTAAGACTCTTTCAATCTATATTGGTAGGTGGATCTAGAATTTGTACCAGACTCAATTCCTTTGCAAGACTAGAGAAGGTATGTAATGTGTGGTTCTCTTTCTGGGATGCATCAGCTACTAATGCTTAATGTCAGTTCACTTGGTGGAAATTACAAAATGTCAATATTGCAACTCTATCATTTCTTTTTCACTTAATCATGGCATACTTTTATAAAGAGAAATCGAAGTCCAAACTGTTTTATCTTTGGCTCCTGTGTTCTTTTGAAAATACTCAAGTAGCCTTTGATAACTTCCTTTTTTTCTTATGCGTCAAGTTTCCTACAACAAAGCAGGAAGCAGTCACTTCTTCAAGAAACTTTGGTTGTTAGTATTTTTAGTGAGAAAGGGTATTTCAGGCCCACAATTTGGGTGCTGGAGATGCTTGTTGTTTTGGGGTTTGTCATTTTTTCTAGGACTTTTCAGTGAACGAAGTCAGTATATAAATAATATCTCTTGGGTTCATTTTGAAACTTCCAATTCATATTTTAGACAATAAACTTCATTTTTTTTTTCTTTATTACAGGCACATTTCCTTTCTTCTACACCAACACTCTGGGCTCTCAAGGACCCAGGGCATGAAAGTATTAGAACCCAAATTATTACAAGCTTCTTGTACTCACCCAGTAATGGCAAGAATAAAAATCTCTAAGTTTCAGATACTATTCTCAAATTAGTTCCCTGTGATTTCCAAACTATTGGTTATATTGTGGCTCTCCTGTCCTCAAGTGTGCTACATGCCCTGTTGCTTTCTTCCTATTCCTTTTACATGGACAACTATACCAGGTTTTAGCTGTGTTTGGTTCGACCTCACACTCTCCACTTTCATTTTGTCATTAATGAGGACATCTTATCACCTAGCACAGTTATAAAAGTTGTCCATAGGCTTTTATTTTTCTCTACAGTTGCTCTGTTGTTTATTATGTGGTGATTAAGAAAGATGGAAAACCTATGCGTCATCATTGCTATCTTCCTAGAATACTTCTAGCTAATAGCATAGACATTAGCATACATAGTATAGCTACCCATTTAGAAAAATTTCTTTTTTGGGGGGATACCAGTCATTTTTCTTTTTTTACTTTTTAGATGGAAATAATTATATACACATGAAAAGATTTAAATAAATTTACAGGGAAGTCCCATGACCCTTCCCTACCTCTCCAAATGTTGACAACTTGCATAACCAGTACAATATCAAAACCAGGAAATTGACATTGGTACAATCCATGGAACTTACTCAGATTTTACCAGCCACACATGCAGTCATGTGTATGTGTGCGTGTGTGTAGTTCTGTGTATTTTTTTCACATATGTCCTTTCATGTCACTACCACTGTGTGCTAGTTTGAGGCTGTTGCGTACCCCAGAAAAGCCATGTTCTTTTTCTTAGTCCAATCTTGGGGGGGCAGAGTTAATGTTTGGGTGGGATCTTTTTGATTAAGTTATTTCCATGGAGATGTGATTCACCCAGTTATAGGTGGGAACTTTTGATTAAATGATGCCATGGAGATGTGTCTCCACCTATTCAGGGTGGGTCTTAATCCACTTACTGGAGTCCTTTAAGAGGGAACCATTTTGGAAAAGGCTCAGAGCTGACACAGACAGAGTCATTTGAAGATGCAGAAAGAAAAACCCCTGGGGAAACTGTTTGAAACCAGAAGCCAAAAGAAAAGCAGGTGCTTGCCAGCTGACAGAGGTGTTCCAGACACCATCAGCCTTTCTTGAGTTAAGGTATCTTTATCTGGATACCTTAGTTTAGATATTTTTATGGCCTTAGAGCTGTAAACTTTTAACTTCATAAATTCCCTTTATAAAAGCTAAACCACTCCTGTTATATTGCAGTCGGGCAGCATTTACAAACGTAAACAGATTTTGATGCTAGGAGTAGGGTACTGCAGTTTCAAATACCAAAAATGTTGAAATGACTTTTTTTTTTGTATGCTGTATGATGGGGTCACATTTCATGATTTTTCCATGTGAGTATCCTGTTATTGCAACATCATTTATTGAATTTTTTTTGTTTTGCTTCTTTGTTTTTTGTGAAGTGCATGGACCTGGAATTGAATCCAGGTCTCCCGCATGGCAGATGAGAATTCTACCACTGAACTACCCTTCCACCCCACCTGGAATGGCTTTTTAAATGGATAAGGAGAAGATTCTGGAAGAGTTGTGAAGATCTTGATAGAGGAGGCCTAGAATACTTTGAAGAGACTTGGTATAAATGTGGACTCTAAAGATACCTCTGATGAGGCTTTAGACACAAATGATGCATGTGTCATTGCAAACTGGAAGGAAGGTGATCCTTGTTTTAAAGTGGCAGAGAATTTGGCAAAATTAAGTGCAGGTATTAGATGTAAGAACCTGAATATTTAGCTGAAGAGATTTCGAAACTAATGTGGAAAATGCAGCCTGGCTGCTCCTTGCAGCTTATTGTAAAATACAACAGGAAAGAGATAAGCTGAGAGCTGAACTCTTGGGTATGAAGAAACCAGAAACTGATGGTCTGGAAAATTTTTGACTTCCAGAAAGGGAGACCACAGAGAATAGTACCCCGTGTGAAGATTTTACCAAACATGGAACCAATCAGCCAATTCTAAGCCAGAATTGGATATGGAGTTATTGAGAAAGGATTTATCCAAAGTCCTATTATTTGATGGGTGTGATCCATGTATACTGCATGGAAAAACCAAGAAGTTTCTTGTGAGACCTATATAGACAGAAGCACTGTCAGTCTGGACTAAGAGGGACAGAAAAGGGACAAACTGAAGGGAAAGTTTGTTCAAAGGCAGAACTATGGAAGCTAAGATCTGAAGCCCAGAAATCTCAGTTCTGGGAGAGTGCACCCACCCATGCACTTGAAGAGGATAGGTTTACACCAAAGCAGAGGGTAGGCCTCCTGCCTTGATGTTCAAGAAGAGTTTTGGTGTCCTAAGCCTCAGAGAGGGTGGAGCACATTCGTTGGTGGTTGGGGAAAGCCTCACTGCCATCCTATTGTTCTGAAGGGGTTGAATGTGTGCCCTGGAGATGGAAGAGAGCCTAGTTGCTCCCCTGATGCTTAGAGAGGGTGGAGCCAAGAAAAAGGTGGGCTCCCTAAAGTCCCCCAATATTGCAACCTTCACTGCAGTGTTTGGAGAGAGCAAGGCTACTGCATAAGCCCATAGAAATGGTGGAACTGCTGCTGTATCAAGCCCTCAGGATTAGTGACGCTCAGACTTTGAAATCTAATGGAGTTTGCCCTAGATATTTATATAACTGGTATTTTCGTAAGCATATCTGAGAAAAGAACTTTATCTTGCATTTTAAAGTCAGAAGAAAAAACTGAGTTTAACAAGGAAGAAATGGAGTTGGGATCTAATTTTCCATAACATATACCAACTTCTTTTTCTTCTGAAGTAAATTTATATCTTATTTTTTGGAGGAGAATTTTTGGCCAAAGATTTCATTGCTGTATTGGGGGTTCCCAAGACCACCTCTAGTTTCATTGATTCAATAAAAGGACTCACAGGGCTCAGCATATAATTTTACTCATGGTTAAGATTTATTACAGTGAATGGATACAAAGCAAAATCAGCAAAGAGACAAGGCATATGGAGTAACGTTTGGAGAAAACCAGGTGCAAGTTTCATAGTCCTCTCCTACTAAAATTGCACAGAATGTGCTTAATTCCTCTAAGAATGATTTGTGACAGCATTTGCAAAGTGTGTACCAAGGAACCTCATTAGAGATTCAGTGTCCAGGTTTTTTATTGGGTGCTAGTCATGTTGACAACTCCTGCCTAACATATACCAAAACTTCAGAATCTCCAAGGAAAAATTGGTATTCAGTATAAACCACATTCATTCTGCAAAGAATTTAGGTCAATCTTATTATTTAAGCAAGTTTTATGTCATTGTAGGGAACTGTTTACCATCCAAATATGACAATCGCCAAGTGTTAAACTTACAAACAGAACTTTCTGAAGATAGGCAGTCTTGGACCTAGTATTTAAACCTTTTCTGCAGAGTCTACCTCCTTAGTCCTTGATTAAGAGATATTTACAGCAAAGTTATTATTAGTAGGGCCTTATGCTGCAGGGTGAAACTAACCTGCACTATTGACTTCAATTAAGAATCTAGGAATCTTGGATTTAGCCACTTAAAACAAATCCTATTGACGATAAAGTCAGGTGGATTTCTCAAGATTTTGAATTGTTCTTTTTTACTTTGTCTGAAACATCATCTCAGACACTCACTGTACCAATATGGCCTGCAAGTTGAAGCTGACCTGCATACTTTCTAGGACTGAGACAGTCCATGAAAGTCAGGGTATGTACATAAGAGTACAATCCTAGAGGATACCCTAGAAACAAAGAGTTTACAATTGTTAAGTTACCCCAATCAGGACATATATTTACCAAGTAGTACAGCTAAATAGGCATCCATTCTGCCCTAAGATTCCCAGTCTAGTTGAAATTATTCCATTGACTCCTAAGTTTTAAAGGAATTGTACAAAGGTAGTCAGTTTTGATCATTTTTGCTTGTCTATGACATCAGTTAATTTTCCTGAGGAGTGTGGATGATATCTGGAGATTTTCTGCATGGAAAATAAAGGAGGTGGGACCACCCCTTGCTGTTTCATAGTCAGGGCTGTCAAGTGTGATTGTAGCTCAACAGGGAGTTTGAATTCAAAGAGCTCATAGCATCTTGGAAAGGGAACAGAAGTATTTTTTCTTAGGGAGGAAGGGAAAGCCTTCAGGAGTTCTGAAAAACAATGATCATTAATGCGTTGCTCTTTCCCAACAATCTCATTAGGTACCAGACTTTGTTTTTTCTCTGTTATTACAAAATCAGTGTTTCTCATTCAATAATCATAACTTTGCATTGTTTCTCAACCATTTTTTATTCTCCTCCATACTTTTTATCCAGAAGCTTGAGTGCAAGAGGGACAAAAGCATGCTCACAGAAATATGTCTTACATAATTTAACCAGAAAGACACATTATGCTCAAGAATTGGTTAAGACAAAACCCTGAATTTTCCAAACTTTCAGAATAGGCTTACATAGTCCCCTTACCCCTTTCATCCTAATCATTTATTCAGAGAGTGGCCTAAATGATTAATCCCTGTCTGGGAACAGCTGCATTTAATACTCAATACATTATGGTGTGTATACCATAAGGAAGATGAGGAAAGTAGAGTCAGATTATCAGTCTGTTGTTGCAAATTTCAATTAGGAAAGCTGAACACAAGTCAACATCAGTGAGACATCCCTGAGAGGGTGTTGAGAGGCCCCCCTCCCTGTGGTGTGCCCTCTCCCAACTTTTAGCTTTCAACAGGAGTCACAAGTTAGAAATACAATTAGTCCCTGCATTAGATATCTAGAATTGGTCAGCAACTCGAGTTCAGATGTTCTCATTAGAGAACAATCCCCTTTCCATGGGTATCTGCAAGTGACCCATATAGTCTCACCATCATTCATGATGTTTTCATTGTTTATGGTTCCACAGAGTAATATCCTAAAATTCCAGTAGTCCCAGAGTCTGAATAATATGTTCATTGAAACTATTCTAGCAGCTTTTAGTTTTGCACAGCTCCTGCTGAGCTTGAAAGAGTCACCAGCAGGCAATACCAATTTTCAGCTTAGAGTTCAGTAGTGGTGATTAGGATTTGTGAATTCAGGATTCCAAAAAAGCAATGAATTTTCTTCAGCAGCCTGAAAACAGAAACTGTGGGACCAGATAGTTCTGTTCCAGGTCCAAGTCACAAGCAAGGCTTCCTAAGCCCTTTTTATCTTGTCAGTCTTGGAGTCCAGATTGACCCACTCAAAAATACGCTTATCAGGCTGGAAAATCATCAGTCTCTAAAGGTCAGACATCTGATTTTATAAGAGCTCATTAGGAAATTATAAACTATTTAAAACTTAAAAAGTATATATATATTACTTTACTGTTTTATAATTTCCCAATTCCCAAATTAAGCAAGAAATCTAGTAGATTCCTTGACACTGCTGTTCCTTCCCTCACCTCCAATATACACTCTATTTACCAAGTCTTGTCAATTTATCTCCACATTTCCCAGGCTTATCTGTGTTGCAGAATCCCTACCTGTCACCTCAGTATAGATGAGCCTGGATTGCTGCTGTGCCCTCCTCTTCACTTTTCTTTTCTTTCTTTCTTTTTTTTTTTTGTATGCTGTATGGCAGGGGCCACATTTTCATTCTTTTTTCATG
The DNA here is from genome assembly GCA_004026745.1 of Myrmecophaga tridactyla. Classification (NCBI taxonomy): domain Eukaryota; kingdom Metazoa; phylum Chordata; class Mammalia; order Pilosa; family Myrmecophagidae; genus Myrmecophaga; species Myrmecophaga tridactyla. The sequence continues at coordinate 6,396 of PVIY010027455.1, read as the reverse complement.
TAAGTATCCTGTTATTGCAACACCATTTATTGAATTTCTGTTTGTTCATTTGTTTGTGAAGTGCATGATCCAGGAAATGAAATCTGGGTCTCCCGCATGACAGGCGAGAATTCTACCACTGAACTACCCTTGCACTCCTAAAAAGTATATTTTTGCGAGGAGATTGTCCTCATTTTATGTTGTCTTACTTTTTTCTAAAGGCTCCAATAGGCAAAAATGATAGCAGATATCACTGATTATGACTTATCCAATACCCAATTAAATTTTAATCCGTCCATTGGCAGCAAAAAGCAAGGAAGGTGTTTTCTATTAACTTTTTAAAACTTTTTTATTGTAAAATATGACATATACATAGAAAAGAAAGAAAAAAGCAATAATTTTCAAAGTATCTTCAACAAGTAGTTACAGAACAGATTCCAGAGTTTGTCATGGGCTACCATTCCAACATCTCAGATTTTACCTTCTAGCTGCTACAAAACACTGGAGGCTAGAAGGAATATAACATAGTGATCTGGCATTCATGCTCCTTTGTTAAATCTCCTTTTATCTGTTATAACTCTCCCTTCTTTGATCCTTCTCCCAATCTATAGGGATCTTTGGGCAATGCCCATTCTGACATTTTCATGTTGAGAAGGAGTGTCAACACTAAAGGACAGGGTATGTAATTAATTGATTGGTAAGGCTGGTCCCTCTGAGTTTCAGGATTTTCTGACCTAGAACCCTCTGGGAATTATACGTTCCAGGAAAGCAAACCTAGTGCATGAAACTTTATAGAGTCTCAGTTCAAGCTCTAGGTGTTCTTAAGAGTCAACAGGAGTGATTTTGATTGCGGTTTAACAAAACATGGCAATTAGCACTATCTAACTGAATATGCATAAGAGTACCCTCCAGAATAACCTCTTGACTCCATTTGATCTCTCTTATTTTGTTACACTTCTTTCCCTCTTGATCCTGAAGGCATTGCCTATCCCACAATGCCAGAGCCAGACTCATCCGTGGAAGTCAGGGCCTATGTTGTCATGGAGATTTTTACCCCTGAATGGCCGTCCCACTTAAGGGGAAGGGCAATGATTTTCCTTGCAGAGTTGGGCTTAGAGAGAGAGTGGCCACATATGAACAACAAAAGGGCTTCTTGGAAGCAACTTTAAGGCCTCATTGTGGGTAGTCTTAGCTTCTTCCCTACAGAAATAAATTTAGTAATGGCAAGCCTTATGGGCTTGGCCTATGTTCTTGTGAGTCTCCAATGATTGAGAGAGTACTCAGGGCTTCCCAAATGGGAAATTTTAATAGTTCCATATATACATTTTCCCTCTTCAGACCCTCAAGGGACTGTACCAATACTTTATTTTTAAAGTATTTTTATTGATAAATCTTCATAGACACTTATTCCATACATGGTGTACAATCAATGGCTCACAATATCATCACATAGTTGTGTATTCATCACCATGATCATTTTTAGAACATTTGTATCACTCCAGAAAAATAAATAAAAAAGAAAAAAGTCATACATACCATACTCCTTACCCCACCCGATCATTAACAACTACTATTTCCATCTACCCAATTTATTTTACCCCTTGTTCCCCCTATTATTTATCCATATTTTTTTACTCATCTTTCCATACCCTGGGTAAAAGAAGCATCAGACACAAGGTTTTCACAATCACACAGTCACATTATAAAAGTTGTATCTTTATACAATTGTCTTCAAGAATCAAGGATACTGGAACATAGCTCAACAGCTGCAGGTACTTCCTGCCAGCCTCTCCAATACACCATAGACTAAAAAGGGATATCTATATAATGCATAAGAATAACCTCCAGGATACACTCTCAATTTTGTTTGAAATCTCTCAGCCACTGAGACTTTATTTTGCCTCATTTCTCTTTTCTCCCTTTTGGTCAAGAAGGCTTTCTCAACCCCTTGATGCCAGATCCCCACTCATCCTGAGAGTTCTGTTCCACATTGTCAGGGAGATTTACATCCCTGGGAGTGATTCCTATGTGGTGGGGAAGGCAGTGAGTTCACCTGCCAAGTTGGCTTTGAGAGAGAGGCCACATATGAGCAACAAAAGAGGTGCTCTGGGGTGACTCTTAGGTCTAAGTTTAAATAGGCTATTCTATCTTTTGCAGGAAAAAGTTTCATGGGGGCAAACCCCAAGATTGAGGGATCATCCTATTGAATTGGTTGTCTCCACTACTTTCAAGAATATCAGAAATTTTCCAAATGGGGAAGTTGAATATTTCATCCTCCCCAGCCACCCAAGGGAACTTTGAAAATACTTCTTTATTCACTGCTCAGATTACTCTGGGATATATTGGGGCATCACATTAACCTGGACAAACCAACAAAAATCTCATGCCCTGTTCAAGATCCCATGTACTTATGGTGTTCAATTAAACTGACCATACAAGTTAAATTAGGTAACACACTACACGAAATACCCTTTGGTCTCACACAGAAGTTGAAGTTTTAAAATATTGCCCATATCATCCTTTACCCTGTATTCTGATTTACCTTAGTCCTATCCAGATCAGCTTCATTCATATCTCTACTCAAAGTCTGATTACTTTTCAACTTTTTAAACAGTTCCCATATAGGGTACTGATGATTTTTATGGCTTCAAAGCTCTAACTCGGAGTCTCAGGTGTCATATAAATACCCAAGGTTTCTGGGAATGACCAGGCTATATAAAAACAGCTCAGTATCTCAGAATTTAGAAATAACAGTCACAACTCCTGAATATATGTGACTGCTGTAAGAGCTTTCAATCTAGCATCCTTTACAATAGGCCCCAACCTAATAACCCATGTTCTCAGTTTCACCAAGTTTTTATATTATAGTTAGTCCATATGATTGACATGATAATATATGTCTTTTGTTCTTGACATTTCATTCAACATACAGTCCTTAAGTTTCACTATACCTACTTGCATGCCTCACAACTTCATTCCTTCTTGCAGCTGCTCAGTAGTTCATTGTATGTATACACCATAGTTCCCCCTTTCATTCCTCAGTCATTGTACACTTAGGCCACCTCCATCCATCATGAACCACAGATACTGCTGCCCAAAACACCAGTGTGCAAATGTCCATTTGTGTCCCTACATTTAGCTCCTCCAGGTATATACTGAGCAATGGGGTTTCGGGATCATATGGCAACCCCATCCCTAGCCTTCTGTGGAACCACCACACTGCCCTCCAAGGTGCTACCTCTCAGGTTCCCTACTGACAGTGAATAGGTACATCTCTTTCTTCACATTTTCTCTAGCATTTGTTTCTCTCTGTTCATTTTTAAACAGTTTTATTCACACATCATATAATACAACCTAAGTTCTACCAATATGTTTTAATTATCAGCCCACCATAGTTTGTGATGTTTCCTGGTATTAAATTAACCTATGCAGAATTACAAGGCCTCATTCCTGTTCTGGACTCCAGGAGTTGGGGTTGTTTAAATGAGCCATCCAGAGAGTTTGGTTTAGATTGTGTTATAGAAAATTTATGTTCTAGGCATAATAAACCACTCTGCCTTTGGCATTATACAGTAGGTGAAGGTCTAGAGTACATAAACTACCATTTTTTCCCTGCATTCTAATTTACCTTAGTCCCAGCCAGATTGATGTTGTTTTAAACTCTAATTGAGGCCTGTTCTCTTTTTCAGTACTTTAACTGTCGTTATATATAGCTATGCTATCTTTTAGGGCTGCAACATTCCATTTCTGGGTCTTAGGGTCACAGAGTTACTCAAAGTTCCAGGGAAATACCAGCTGATACACATATAGCCCAGTGTCTCAGAATTTAGAAATACATTTACAATTTCAGATTAAATGTGGCTGCTATAAGGTTTTATAATCTAGGCTCTAATTTTCTTGTAAGTATTTTCTGAAAGAGACCTTAGCATATTTATTCTTTTGTTTCTGGCCTACTTTTGTACAACACACTGTTCCTAAGTCTTATTCAGTTCGTTATGTACCTCTGGACATCTTTCCTATTTGTATCTCCACCATATTCCATCATATAAATATATCACTGTTCGCCAATGTGTTTCTGAGTCATTGTATCCTTTGGCTCCTTCCATCTATTGGCATTATGGATAATGTCCAAAATAAATAAACCATGTCTTATAGTATCCTCACTTGTTTGTACAATCAGTAGCACTCTCAATTTTAGACAATTTTCATTGGTCCATAATGACTAAGAACTGGCAGACACTACATCACCAACTATCAATGTTACTTATAAACTCACTCATTAGTTACCATTGCTTCTATCCATTCTGTTGCATTTAGATTCATTCACTTTCGGTAGCCTTTCCTCCAACTGTAGCTATTGCATACCTCTAGGTCTGCTATATTCTACAGTGTTACCTCTGATATTTCCTTACCAGAGTCATCATAGCGAAGTTACACAGTATCTGCCCTTTTGTGTCTGACTTATTTCACTCAGCATTATGTCCCAAGGTTCATCCACTTCATATGCTTTGGGACCTCATTTCGTCTTACTGCTGCATAATATTCCATCATATGTATATACCATGTTTTGTTTATTCACTTGTCCATTGATGGGCCTTGGGTTATTTCCATTCTTTGGCAATTGTGAATAGTGCTGCTATAAATATTGGTGTCCAACATCTGTTTGTGTTACTGATTTCAGCTCTTCTGGGTGCATGCCGACTATTGGTATTGCTGGGACATACGACAACTTAATATCTAGTTTTCTTAGGAATCACCAAACCGTTTTCCACAGTGGCTGCCCCATTATACATTCCCACCAACAGTGAATGAGTGTTCCAATTTCTCCGCATCCTTTCCAACATTTGTAGTTTTCTGTTTGTTTAATAGCAGCCATTCTTATAGGTGTGAGATGAAATCTCATTGTCATCTTGATTTGCATTTCCCTTATAGCTTATGAAAATGAGCACCTCTTCATGTACATGTTAGCCGCTTGTATTTGCTTCAGAAAAGTGTTTATTCATATCCTCTGCCCATTTGATAATTGGGTTGTTTGTTCTTTTGTTGTTGAGCTGTATAATTTCTTCATGTACACAGGATATCAAGCCTTCATCAGATATGTGGCTTCCAAATATTTTCTCATATTGAGTTGCCTGCCTCTTCACCTTTTTTGACAAAGTCCGTGGAGGCTCAGAAGCTCTTGATCTTAATGGGTTTCCATTTATCTAGTGTTTTCTTTGCTGTTTGTGCTTTAGGTGTAAAGTTTAAGAAGCTCCCTCCTATTACTAGATCTTGAAGATGTTTCCTTGTATTTTCTTCCAGAAGTATTATGGTACTGACTCTTACATTTAGATCTTTAATCCATTTTGAATTAATTTTTGTATAGGATGTAAAGTAAGGTAGGGGTCCTCTTTCATTCTTTTGGCTATTGATGTTCAGTTCTCCCATGCCCATTTATTGAAAAGACTATTCTGTTTCAGGTCAGTGGATTTGGAGGCCTTGTAATAGAACAGTTGTCCATAGATTTGGTGATGTAATTCCACACTCTCTATTTGATTCCATTGGCTGATACATCTATCTTTGTGCCAGTACCATGCTGCTTTGACCACTTTAAAGCCAGGAAGAGATAGTCCTCTCACTTTGCTCTTCTTTTTGAGGATATCTTTAGCTATTTGGGGTCCCTTTCCTTTCCAATAAATTTGATAACTAGCTTATCCAAGTCTTCAAAGTAGGTTGTTGGGCTTTTAATTACTGTTGCATGGAACCTGTAGATCAAGTTGGGTAGAATTGACGTCTTAATGGTATATCCATGAGCATGGAATGTCTTTCCATCCATTTAGTTCATTTTAAATTTCTTTTAGCAATGTTTTGTAGTTTTCTGTGTACAAGTCCTTGACATGCCTGGTTAGGCTTATTCCTGGATACCTGGTTCTTTTGGTCACTATTTTGGATGGATTTTTTCCTTAATTGTCTCCTCAGAGAAGTCATGCTTGCGTATAGAAACATTGATTTTTCTTCATTAATCTTGTATGCCACTACTTTGTTGAATTTATTAGCCCAAGTAGATTTGTCATAGATTTCCTAGATTTTTTCTAAGGGTAGGGTCCTAACATCTGCAAATAATGAAAGTTTTACTTCTTCCTTTCCTGTTTGGATGCCTTTTATTTCTTTTTCCTGTCTAACTCCAGTTAGGACTTCTAGTGCAATGTTGAATAATAGTGGGGACCATGGACATCCTTGCCTCATTCCTGATCTTAGGGGTAATGCTTTCAGTTTCTCACTGTTAAAATGATGTCTATGGGTTTTTTATATATGCCCTTCATGATGTTGAGAAAGTTTCCTTCAATTCCTACATTCAGGAAAGGATGCTGAATTTTGTTGCTTACTTTTTCAGCATCAATCTATATGATGATGTGATTTTTCCCTTTTGATTTATTA
>PVIY010027454.1:0-34202 GCA_004026745.1 Myrmecophaga tridactyla | reverse complement strand
CTTTTTATGTATACTATCCATTTTCAGCATCTTGGAATGTTAACATTAATTTTTTCTCACTCATGCAAAAACATTTTTTTAATTTGTACATTTAATCAACATCATTGTCCACTCTAGGCATTCCTAAATTATACCATCTCAGTCTTTATCCTCTATCTTTTCTTTTCTTTTTTATTTATTAATTAAAAAAATTAACAACAAACAAACAAAAATATTTACATATCATTCCATTCTACATATACAATCAGCGATTCTCAATATCATCACATAGTTGCATATTCATCATTTCTTAGAACATTTGCATTGATTTACAAAAAGAAATAAAAAGACAACAGAAAAAGAAATAAAATGATAACAGAAAAAAAGATTATACATACCATACCTCTTACCCCTCACTTTCATTGATCACTAGCATTTCAAACTAAATTTATTTTAATATTTGTTCCCTCTATTATTTATTTTTATTCCATATGTTCTACTCATCTGTTGATATGGTAGATAAAAGGAGCATCAGACACAAGGTTTTCACAATCACAGAGTTACATTGTGAAAGCTATATCATTATTCAATCATCATCAAGAAACATGGCTACTGGAACACAGCTCTACATTTTCAGGCAGTTCCCTCCAGCCTCTCCACTGCATCTTGAACAACAAGGTGATATCTACTTAATGCATAAGAATAACCTCCAGGATAACCTCTCGACTCTGTTTGGAATCTCTCAGCCATTGACACTTTGTCTTATTTCACTCTTCCCCCTTTTGGTCGAGAAGGTTCTCTCAATCCCTTGATGTTAATTCTCAGCTCATTCTAGGGTTTTTCTCAATCCCTTGATGCTGAGTCTCAGCTCATTCCAGGATCTCTGTCACATGTTGCCAGGAAGGTCCACACCCCGGGGAGTCATGTCCCATGCAGAGAGGGGAGGGTGGTGAGACTGCTCGTCATGTTGGCTGAAGAGAGAGGCCACATCTGAGCAACAAAAGAGGCTCTCTTGGGGGTGACTCTTAGGCCTAGATTTTAAGTAGACTTGACCTATCCTTTGTGGGGTTAAGTTTCATATGAACAAACCTCAACACTGGGGGCTCAGCCTATAACTTTGGTTGTCCACATTGCTTGTGAGAATATCAAGAATTCAACTTGGGGAAGTTGAATTTCTCCCCATTCTCACCATTCCCTGAAGGAGGCTTTGCAAATACTTTTCCACTCACTGATCGAATCACTCTGCGATTCTTTTCTTCCAGTATCATATGGGCCACCAGCACTTATCCCTCAATCATACACACATTCAGCTTTATTCAGTGTGCTTATGCAATGTTGCCACAATCAGGTAGTTTTGTCCCTATTTCTGAATTTTTATAATCACTCCTGTTGCATAATATGTATTCCATTAGCCCCAAATGCACAATCTCTTCCCTATTTCTGTCTCCTGATAACCTATGTTCTTAACTTCCACTCTCAAAGTTCACTCATTAATGTTAGTTCATTTTAGTGAGGCCATACAGTATTTATCCTATTGTTTCTGGATAATTTCACTGAGCATAATATCCTCAAGGTTTATCCACATTGTTACATGCTTTATTACTTTATTCTGTCTTAGAGCTGCATAATATTTCATCATATGTATATACCACAGCCTATTTAGCACTCATCCATCGATGGACATTTGGGCTGTTTTTAACTCTTGGCAATCATAAATAATGCTGCTAGAAACATCACCCTGCAAATGTCCATTTGTGTCACTGCATTCAGTTCCTCTGATTATATATTTAGCAATGGAGTTGCTGGATCATATGGTAATTCTATATGTAGCTTCCTGAAGAACTGCAGAACTGCCTTCCAGAGTGGTTGAACAATTTTACATTCCAACTAACAGTTGATAAGTGTGACTCTTTCTCCACATCCTCTCCAGTACTTGTCACTTTCTACTTTTTTTATAATGGCCATTGTAGTGGGTGGGTGTCAGATAATATCTCATTGTGTTTTTTTTTTTGTACGCTGTATGGTGGGGTCAGATTTCATTATTTTTTCCATGTGAGTATCCTGTTATTGCAGCACCATTTATTGAATTTTTGTTTGTTGGTTGGTTGGTTTTGCTTGTTTGTCTCATTTCTGGGAAGTGGATGGACCAGGAATCAAACCTGGTTCTACTGCATGGCAGGCAAGTATTCTACCACTGAACTACCCTTGTACCCCTCATTGTGATTTTGATTTACATTTTCCAAATAATGAGTGAAGTTTAGCATCTTTCATGTGCCTTTTAGTTATTTGTGTTTCCTCTTCTGAGAAATGTCTGTTCATGTGTTTTGCCCATTTTTTTTACATGGGTAGGTACTGGGAACAAGATCTTTGTCATGGCAGGTGAGAATTCTCTCACTGAGCCACCATCGCACTGCTCTGTTTTACCCATTTTTAATTAGGCTGTTTGACTTTTTATTGTTAAGTTGAAGAATCTCTTTATATATACTGGATATTAAATGCTTATCTGAGATGTGATTCTCAAATATTTTCTCCCATTGCATAGGTTGCCTTTTTACTTTCCTTGTAAAGTTCTTTGATACACAAAAGTATTTAATTTTGAAGAGTTCCCATTTATCTATTTCTTTGTTCATTGTTCATGACTTGGGTGTAAAGTCTAGAAAACCACCTCCTTTTACAATATTTATAAAATATATCCCTACATTTCCTTCTAAAAGTTTCATGGTCTTAACTCTAATGGTTAAGTCTTTGATCCATTTTGAGTTAATTTTTGTATAGGGTGTTAGATATGGATCCTCTTTCATTCTTTTACATATGGATATCAAGTTCTCCAAGTATCATTTATTGATAAGGCTGCTCTGTCCCAGGTGAATTGGCTTGACTCCTTTATCAGATATCAATTGTCCATAGTTGAGAGGGTCAATTTCTAAACACTCAAATCGATTCCATTGATCAGTATATCTATCTTTATGCCAGTACCTTGCTGCTTTGACCAATGTAGCTTCACAATGTGCTTTAAAGTCAGGTAGTGTGGGGTCTCCCACTTCACTTTTCTTTCTCAAGATATTTTTAGCTATTTCAGGCAGCCTACTCTTCCAGAAATTTGGTTAATATTTGTTCTATTTCTGCAAGTATATTTTTTGGGGATTTTATTTGGTATTGCATTGAATCTATAAATCAATTCGGGTAGAATTGACATCTTAACTATATTTAGTCTTCCAATCCATAAACATAGTATGCCCTTCCATTTCTTTAGGTCTTCCATGATTTTTTTTAGCAATTTCTTATAGTTTTCTGTCTATAAGTCTTCAGATCCTTAGTTAAATTTATTGCTATGTATTTGATTCTTTTGATTCCTATTGTAAATTGAATTTTTGATTTCCTCCTACGATTGATTATCACTACTGTATAGAAACACTACTGATTTTTGTTCATTGATCTTCTACCCTGCCATTTTGTTGCACTCATTTATTAACTTTAGTAGCTACACTGTAGATTTGGGAGGATTTTTTACCTATAGTAAATAATCTGCAAACAGTGAGAGTTTGACTTCTTCCTTTCCAATTTGGATGACATTTATTTCTTTTTCTTGCTTAATTGCTCTGACTAGGAATTCCAGCACGATGTTAAGTAACAATGGTGACAGTGGACATCCTTGTTTTTTTCTAGATCTTAGGGGGAGTGTTTCAGTCTTCCCTCATTAGGGACTGTGTTAGCTGTGGGTTTTATATAAATTCCACTTATCATTTTGAAGAAGTTCCCTTCCATTCCTATCCTTTGAAGTGTTTTCACCAAGAATGGATGTTGAATTTTCTCAAATGCCTTTTCTCCATTCACCAAGATGATCATGTGTCTTTTCCACTTTGAGTTTTTGATCTGATGTATTACATTAATTGATCTTATGTTGAAACAGCCCTGCATTCCTGGAATAAATCCCACTTGGCCATGACATATAATTCTTTTAATGGGCTAATGGATTCAATTTGAAAGTTTTTTGATGAGGATTTTTGAACACCTATATTCATTAAATAGATTGGTCTGTAATTTTTTTTCTTGTAATATACTTGTCTGGCTTTGGTATTAGAGTGATGGCTTCACAGAATGAGTTACATAGCTTTCCCTCCTCTCCAATCTTTTTTGAAGAGTTTAAAAGGATTTGTAGTACTTGTTTCTTGAATACTTGGTAAAATTCACATGTGAAGCCATCTGTTCTTGAATGTTTTCCTTTTTGAGAACTTCTTGATGAATGATATGATCTCTTTACTTGTGATTGATTTGTTGAGTTCATCTATTTCTTCATGAGTCAGTGTTGCTTGTCCATGCTTTTCTAGGAAGTTGTCCATTTCATTTATGTTATCTAGTTTATTAGCATATAGTTGCTCATAGTTAAGCTCTTGTCACCACGTTTATTTCAGCAGGGTCAGTGGTTGTGTCTCTCCACTTCTATTTCAAAATTATTCATTTGCACACTCTCTTTTTGTTTCAACCTAGCTAAGGTTCCATCAATTTTATTGATTTTCTCAAAGAACCAACTTCTGGTTTTGTTGACTTTCTTGATTATTTTCTTGTTCTCAATTTCATTTATTTCTGCTCTAATCTTTGTTATGTCTTTCCTTTTGGTTAGTTTCCTTTCTTTCTCTTTTCTTCAAGCTAAACAATTAATTCCTCTATTTTTGCTCTTTCTTCTTTTTTAATATAGCTATTTAAGGCAATAAATTTCCCTTAGCACCACCTTTGCTGCACCCATAAATTTTGATATGTTGTGCTTTCATTTTCATTTGCCTAGAGATATTTACTGATTTCTCTTGTAATTTCTTCCTTGATCCATTGGTTGTTTAAGAGTGTGTTGTTTTGCCTCCATATATTTGTCAATTTTCTGGCCCTGTGCCTGCTATTGATTTCCAACTTTGCTCCTTTATGAGTCAAGAAAGTGTTTTGTATAATTTCAATCTCTTAAAATTTACTGAGACTTGGTTTGTGACGCAGCATATGGTCTATCCTTGAGAATGATCCATGAGCACTTGAGGAAAAGGTGTGTCATGCTGTTGTGGGGTGTAACGTTCTGTAAATATTTGTTAATCTAGCTCATTTGTTGTAGTATTCAAATTCTCTGTTTCTTTATTGATCCTCTTTCTAGATGTTCTATCCATTGATGAGAAGGGGAATTGAAGTCTCCAAGTATTGTGGTAGAGGTGTCTATTTCTCCCTTCATTGTTTTCCATGTTTGCCTCATGTATTTTGGAGAACTAGGTTCAGTACATAAATATTTATGATTGTTGTGTCTTCTTGTTGAATTGTTCCTTTTATTAATACATAGTGTCCTTCTTTGTCTCTTTTAATTATTTTACATTTGATGTCTTATTTGTCAGATATTAGTATAGCTACTCCTGCACTTTTCTGATTGATGTTTGCATGAAATATCTTCCCAAACTTTACCTTCAACAACTTTTGTCCTTTGGTCTGAAATGAGTCTCCTGTAGACAGAATTCAGTTTTTTAATCCATTCTGCCAGTCTATGCTTTTTAATTGGGGAGTTATATCCATTAACATTTAATGTTATGACTGCAAAGGCAGTACTTTCTTCTACTATTTTGTCTTTTGGATTTTTTATGCTATGCCTATTTTTTTTTCTTTTTTTTTTACCATTACTGATAATCTTCATCTACCCTCTTCTCCGGACCTCTTTCTCTTGCCTCTCCCTATCTGCTTTTAGCACTCCCTTTAATATTTCCTGCAGATCTATTCACTCAGTGATTGTTTGAAAATATTTTATCCTCCCCTTCATTTTTGAAGGATAGTTTTGCTGGATATGGAATTTTTGGTTGGCATTTTTTCACTTTTAGAATCATAAATATATCATATCACTGCCTTATCCCCTCCATGGTTTCTGCTGAGAAATCCCCACATATTCTTATTGAGCTTCCCTTGTATGTGGTGGATTGCTTATCTCTTGCTGCATTCAAAAAGCCCTCTCTGTCTTTGACATTTGACCGTCTAATTAGTATGTGTCTTGGTATATATATATATATATATATATATATATGGATCTATTCTACTTAGGGTACACAGTACTTCTTGGATCTGTAATTTCATATATTTTATAAGAGATTGGATACTTTCAGTGATTATTTCCTCCATTAATCTATCTCCTCCTTTTCCATCCTCTTCTTCTTCTGGAATACCCACTATATGTATGTTCATGTTGTCATTCAATTCCCTTAGACCCTGTTCCTATTTTTCCATTCTTTTTTCCTATATATATTTTTGTGCATTAGATTTCAGAAGTCCAGTCCTCTAATTCACTAATCCTTTACTCTGTCTCTTCAAAACAATTGTAGGTTCCCACTGTCTTTTTTTTCATGTTTTGTATTGTGCCTTTCATTCCCATAACTTCTGCAATTTGTCTTTTCAAACTTCGAGTTCTTCTTTTTGTTCACCCAATATCTTATTTATATCCTCCCTCAACTCATTGATGTGATTTTTGATGAGATTTTCCATGTCTGTTTGAAAATCCTGAATTTGTTGTTTCAACTCCTGTATCCCATTTGGTGTGTTGGTTTGTTCCTTTGACTGAGCCATATCTTCATTTTTCCTAGTATGTCTAGTTATTTGTTTGTTTGCATATAAGGATTTGATTTCCTTAATTAGCTTATTCTGGGGGTTATTTTCACTCTTTTGCCTAGGGTTTTCTTGCTGGATGACTTTCATCTCTATCTGTTCTTTGTCATTCAGTTCAATTTATTATAGACCTCTAGCACAAATTCTGTTCAGCTAATCAGAATTTTTCAGTTCTTATTTATCTGTTTCTTGCCCTGCCTATATGGAGCCTCTTTTTTTTTTTGAGGGTCTCCTCAGATATTATAGAGCCCAGTTAGGTTTTCCCAGACCTGTAACGCCTATGTCTGAGGAGGAAAGAGTAGCCAGCATCAGTTTTCCCTAAGGGTGAGACCCAGCACTTTGTCAGACCTTCCTATGAGGCCTCTAGACTCTGTGTTTTTCCTATCCTGTGCAACTGTGGTTTCCCATCAGCTTAAAGTGATGTGGTGTCTTTTATCTCAGCAGACTCTCCTTGCCTGGGGCCTTGTTCAGATGGAGGTGAGGTAGTATTATGGCTTTAATTATTTTGTTTTCCAGTCCCTTGGGCCTGAATTACTTGAAGGAGTGATTATCCTTCAGCTGGGCCCTGACCCCATTTTCTTGGAGAAAATACAACCTTTAGAGAAATGACTCCTTTCACCTGACTACTTACTTTGTTGCTTAGATAAGCTTAATTCCACCCTTACCTGGTGCAGTGCTGGAGCCTGAAAGTGCTTCCAGCTCTATCTAATGAGATGATAAGGAATAAAAAAAACAGCAAAAACATACTTTTCAGACTGGATCCCTGCTCTAGGGTTTTTCAATCAAGAGCTTAAGTTGGTGTGTGGCTCTATGTCTCTCAAAGCTCTATGTGCACCCTCTTCCTAGGGTCCAGCTTTTTTCCAGCACAAAAAAGCCTCTGTTTGTTTTTCCCTTCAGGCCTGCCTCCGTTCTGTTGGGACAAATATTCTGATTTCTTTAGTGTTTATTTCAGGTTTAATCTGTGCTGGGGGTCTGTTTTCATAGTAGTCAAACTGTTAATTAATTCTGCAATAGGAGCTTGGTTGCTGCTAGTAAAGTCTGTTTTCTTTTTCCTTAGGAAAACAGCCTGCTGTGACCATGGGGAAGAGGCCTTGGCCCTCACCTCCTGGGGGACTTATGGGATCTTAGCTGTTCCACTTGGTCCTGTGTGGTGTATGCTGTGTGTTTGGTCACTGATGTTCCTATAGTATTTGTTCTGTACTGTTAATGGTTATTTACAAGGTGTTCTGGAAGACAAGCTAAATTGTGTATTACTTATGACATTCAGACATGAATGAGGTGGTTTTCAGATTTTGGATAAATGGTAAAATGTCAACCTCCTACTTATTGACAAGAAGATGAGTTCATATTTAAGGAAATACCTCATTATCATTTGTCTCAGTGCTCTGGTCTCTATCTATAAAGAAATATTACCATTGAGTTGTGGTATAGTCAGAAGAACCATATAAACAAATATCCACAGGGTATCAATGTCTAAGTGTTTTTTTGAAAGATAAAGGACTTTGCAAAAATTGGATAGTGTCCAAAAACTTCTCTAAGTGTTACTTTTTATTTTGTGAGAATAGTTCCAAAAGGAATCATTTAGTTTTACATTATCAATTCAATTTATTAAAAGTCTATTTACATCTTGTGCTACGATGTACAAATTTAATCATGATGGTGATAACTTACTATATAACTATTTCAATCCATAATATTTTCAGTCAGTTTAAATATATTTTATATCTCATTACAGTTTTTTTTGGCATGAGCAGTCACCGGGAATTGAACCTGGGTCTCCAGCATGGCAGGCAAGAACTCTGCCTGCTGAGGCACCATGGCCCACCCTCTCATGACATTTTAATTTTACAAATTCTCTCTAAAATCTATCAATCCTGTATTTACAGTGATCTTTTGGTTCTTTTATTAGGGATACTATTAAAAACCTCATGATCTTGGATAATAAATATTTTGCTAAATTTTTTCACATATGCTATCTCGGTCTTGATATTAATAGTAATTTGATGAGATAGGATAAGAATTAAAGAAATACAAAAAGAAAATATATCAAAATGAAACATTCTTTGAATGATGTGTTAATTAAGATATACCTGCATCTAGGAGAATGATGAATAAAAATGGAATGTTAAAGGTACCTGGCCAGGCAGTGTGACCATGGCTCAGTGGCAGAATTCTCACCTGCCATGCTGGAGTTCCAGGTTCAATTCCTCGTGTCTGTTCATGTAAAAAAAAAGTGCTAGGCCTGAATTGGGTATTGATCTATCTGATCTGTTTGATATTGTTTGCCTGGAATTACAGAAGTCGTAACTGCCTTAGTGGATGTGATCCATCAATAGTCACTCAGAAAGCTTTGGCCCAGAGTCTATCTTTAGGTCAGAATATGATCTGAGAAGAATCTTTATCTGGTATGATTTTACAGCAGATAAAAAGAGTACTCTGTAAGTGTCTAGAATTCTGTTGTTAAGAGTGCAGGCTTTTGACTTGTAAGATTAACCTTTATAGGATGCTATATTAGCTTCAATTAAAAATAGTAAGGAGGGATACATTTGTAACTGGTAACAGTCATTCAGTGTAAGGATTTGAGAACAAAGGAGATTTTTTAGCTTTTGTTCATGATTTCATTGTTTATAAGAATCATCGATTCCTATACTAAAAGATTAATTAAAATTAATAAAGATAAATTTTATGTCATTTAAGGTGTTTTAATCACCTATACTCTGTTGGACACTGTTAAGTTTATGCTGTTGTCCTGTGCTTCATCATATTGAGTTCTGAGTCATCTCAGCAGTGTGTAGCAGTGAACAATGATGCATGGCATCTATAGTTTTAGTTATATAAGATTCATCGTTCTGGTGAATCATTTTTTTTTAATATGAGAAAGTGTTAAGTAATTTAACAGGTGAATTATTTTTAATTTTATTAATTTTCATATACATATATTATGGAGTGAGCATTTGATATACATATACACTTTGAATGAATCGTGGCTACTTGGACAGGTGAGAAAGAGAATGAGTATAAAAGAGAGATTCCCTATTTCACCATTTACTTGTTCTGTCCTTAATAAGGTTTAAGTCTAGTTCAATTTGAGGTGATTATAGTCATTAAAATGCTGATATGAAGGGACAAGGATAACTCCCTATCCTAGCTTTTCTATTTCAAACTGATAGTTAAACATGTCCTTGAAGATAAAACTTTACATGTGACATTACTAAGTTTCTAGAATGCAGAGGTGTTTGGAAGGACCATTTTTCAGTATTTAGGAAAGCTTTCTATTATGTCATAAATAAAGCAAAAGTAATTGTCAAGCCAACACTCTGACAAAGTTGCTTTCTGTGTTTGTGGAAATGAGTTTATTCTCAGATTTTTCTTTTACAAGGGGAATAAATTAATTTGAATTTTTTGTAGGGGCTCTGTGTAGCCTGAACCTCAGCCTGTTTGTTCTGTGGAAAGAATATGCTATTGGTTTTCCAAAATACATATCAATAGAGAGAAGCAACAGAGGTGTTCAAGAGAACATTCTCATTGATGTGCAATATGGATGGCAACTCATGTTTGCTGCTTTTAGGACTCTTTCTGTGCATGTCAAGGATTATGTTTCATTTCATGGGGTCAGCAACTTGAATAGTTTCAGAAGCAAAAAATAAAGTGTAAAAATGTCACAGTGAAATCAACTGGGAAGTTTTGTTATGGAAGCTAAAAAGAAGGTGAAACAAGTTTCAGATTTTGGTCTTTTTTAATTGCTAAGGCTTTGTCATGAATGACTATTGATTATGTGCCATTGCCAAATGAGTGGAATTTCAAAAATGGTGCTGCAAGTGTATAAAATGGGTAAGGCAAGTCATATAGAGGGGGACGAGAATGAATTTTCATTTGGTCTCAAGTTTCAGGGACAATAAGATTACCTCGGGTTTTATTAATGCATTTATAAAGAGTCAAAAGAGAGTAGATAAAACTTGGGTGCAATGATTTAATTTTCAATCTCTTCGAAGTTGATGTGATTTATAGTAAGGTATTTCCTTTTTATGTGAAATTGAGTTTGATTTTCTTGAATTGGACATAACTAACATGCTAGGATGATGATTATTATTCCTCATTTTAAAGCCCAAAGATGTTCCAGGTGACATTCAGATTTCTCTTTAATTTGCCTTTTTCCTCAGCAGACAGAATTCAGATAGCAAACACTGAGTTAATACATATACATTTTTAAACATTTTTATTGTGAATTACATCATATATATATATATATACAATACATAGCAATCATTTTCAAAGTGCATTTTAACAAGTAATTACAGAACAGATTCCAAAGATTGGTATGCGTTACTGTTTTAGTTTGTAAAAGCTGCCAGAATGCAATATACCAGAAATAGAATGGCTTTTAAAAAAGGAAATTTGTGATGTAGCAAGTTTACAGTTCTAAGGTCATGAAAATGTTCAAATTAAGGCACTCAAGAAAGGCTGATGCCATCGAGAACAGCTCTGTCAGCTTGGAAGGCAAGTGGCTGACATTTGCTGGGGTCTCTGGTTTCTGGTCACCTCTGTTAGCTGGAGAGGCACATGGTGACATCTGCTAGCTTTCTCTCCTGGCTTCTCATTTCATAAGGATTCCCTGGGGGCTGTTCTCCTTCTGCATCTCCAAGCATTTCTGGCTGTGTGGGCTGTGTTGGGTCTTTCCAAAATGATTCCTTCTTAAGGGACTCCAGTAAGCAACACCAACTTGAATCAGTGGAGACTCATCTCCATTGAAACCTAATCAACTTAATCAAAAGTTACCACCCGCAATTGGGTGGGTCACATCTCAATGGAAACAATAAAAATGATCCCGTCCTGCATTATTGAATGAGTATTAAAGGACATGGCTTTTCTCGGGTACATAATAGCATCAAATCAGCACAGTTATCATTCCAAATTTTTAGGTTTCTCCTTCTAGCTGCTCCAAAACACTGGAAGCTAAAAGAAGTATCATTATAGTGGTTCAGCTGTCATACTTATTTGTTAAATCCTGTCTTCTCTGTCATAACTCCTACTCCTGATCTCTAAGAGTCTTTGGGTTATGCCCATTCTAACATTTTCATGTTGAAAAGGGTATCAACAATATAGGATAGGGGTTGGAATTAGTTGATATTCTTTGAGAGGCTCACTTCTGTGGGTTTCAGAACTTATCTGGCCTAGGAACACTTTGAAGATAATAGGTGTAAGGAAAGCATAGAGCATGAACATTTTGTAGAGTCCCAGTTAGTGCCTTAGGTGTTCTTCAAGATTAATAGGAATGATGCTTCTTGGGGTATGGGAAACCATGGCAATTAGCAATATCTAGCTGAAGCTTCCATAAAAGTAGCCTCCATAATGGGTTGAATAGGTCACAGTTACATCTGAAAGGCAAAGAGCTTTACATTTTAGTACCCAGATTATATACCATTCCAGCACAAAGAGATCTGTACTTGAGCAAGAGGTTTATAAAAATATTAAAGCATAATAGGCACCACTTGAATAAATGCAAGTAAAGGCCATAGTTTCAAAATGAGCAAAGACCATCTTAGCAAGAGTATGAGATATGTTTACTGAAGGCTACTTCTGGCCTGAAGGATGGGAAGGTATCTGTCTATTTCTCAAGGAAGTTTGTATAACTTGGCTAAAGATTCAACCATTTTAAGTGTTAGTAAAGAGAAACAATGTTTAACAAATTCATTAATTGGATCCTGTTTTCACGTTTATTGTCAACTCTGTATATTTCATTATTTAAATGACACCTACCTACTCCTTACCCCTTTCTCTTTACCATTAAAAACAAACTCATCAGAATTAATGAAATGTCTGGGTATAATTTAATGGACTATCAGTGAGGGTAAGAATATTCTAGATTAATTATTAATTTGTACCAGAATCTAAAATAAAAATTGGGGCAGTTAAATTGAAATAATTAATAAGTAAATAATTGGGTTATAGATACTTTTGAGGATTATGGGAGTTGTCAGTCCTTGAAACCCCATAACAGGAACCATTAGATTAGTCCCCATTAGTAAATGAAAATGTACCATAGGTATGCTTGAATTTCATAAGGATCATGCATGTTTTGACACAGTCATTATTGTCAAATACTAATAGTCATCATCAGTAAAAATTATCACATCAAGTATATGTAAATATTATTGACTGTGACACTAAATATAATAGTAAACTTTAAAATTATCCAAGGATATGTTTTATAAGATACTTTAGTTTGTTTATTTCTTTGGGTTTGTAGACATTAAAATCTTACTAATAAAATGCATGTTAAATAATGAACACTTATTTATTGTATCAGTTGATATATTTATTGCACACATGATTTCTTTTACATTTAAAGCAGAAATTCTGCAAGGTGATTAAGAAACATAATACATTCAAAGTGAAGAAATCTTGGAGATCATCTAGCCGTCACCTCTTTATATGACATATTGGAAAACTGAAGCTCTGAAAGGTGAAATATGTGGCCAAGAGACATACGGCTATGAGACCTGCAATTTTTTAAATTCTATTATTTGCTGAAGTTTAGAATGTGAATTTGTTTCTGTATGATGATGCTGGTTGCCTCTAATTGCTGCTCAGAACAATAGATCTAAATTTCACAATTTAGAGTAGAATTTTTCACTTTTTCAAGTGGTCAATAAGCTTTTGATAAAATTTATTGATTATTAAGGGAGAATGGTGATGCTCATTATGGGCTAAACCACTACCCAGAAGTGTGATAGCTGCATTTTAGAGGGACTCAGAGGAGTGGACATGACTCTTTCTCAATTTACCAGGTTTTTGAAAGTAGGAAGACTGAAGAATGGCCCCAAATTATCTACAGTTTCTCTCCTTAATTGAAAATTTGTAAAGTACCTTAGGAAATACTGAAAAGGCATGCCAAATGTTTTCCCCAAGTTATCTGTCCATAGTTTGGGGACTATTTCAAGGCTCGGAAGAAGAAAATGGTGCTATGTGTTTGTACTGAGAAAGGTAACAATAAGAAGTAGTAAAGTTAGAGAATAAGGATAGGAGGCATGCCTCCCCTAAATAGGTCCATTTTCTGTTACTTTGTGAATGTGTTACCCTCATCGCATGCCTCTTATCTTGAGGGTGTGTAGTAGGAAAGTGAGAAAGGTAGGCTTTAAATCAAGTATGTTTCTTTTCTCCTTACACAAGTATCTCTCTTTCCCTCTGCATCTTTGATCCTGATCAGTGAAATGGGAAACGTCAGATCCCAGAGGTGGGAAATAAACAAAGGGATTATCACAGCAGTCTATTATCTAGATAGGTTATCTAAAACTCTGGGATTTATTACTGTAAAAATTAATGTGTTGGTAACATATCTTATCTTATTATTCTAAAAGAAAATCTGTAGTTTCATCTGTTCCAACATGTCTCCTAATACCTTAAACTTTCATGTTGTCAAGCTTCAGGAAAATCTGAGGACATTTTCTTCCATCTGCAAGGGTGATAACTCATTATTATAAAACTAGTGTTTGCAGTGAGATGCCCTGAGCTTCCTCAGTGTTATGTAAACTCCACCCCACTCTCATTGATCAATTCTTTGAAGGCTTAAGAAAGGGCATCTAGGCAAATTTTGCTATTGGCCATGGGTTAAGGCATTTTCTTTCCCCTGAAGGAATTTTCCTTGAGTTTGTGTTGCATTTATCTTTAGACCAGTGACAGAGTTTGGTTAAGAACCTCAAGTAAGGGGGCCAATAAAGCAATGCATTTTTTTTGGTCTAGATTACCTAGTTCTGACTATTCTGGATGAAGGGCATCTTTACTGTTGTTTGTAGGTTATTGTGTTTTTCTTGGGCCAGGATATCTGCATAAATGTTTGTTGCCAAAATGAAGTTAGAAATAAATATTTTATGTTAATTCAAGTTCATTTACTGTTTAGTGATTTAGCAGGGTTAGATATGGCTATGATGTCAACCCTGTTTTAAAGACAATACCAGTTCTTTGTAAAATTGTGGTACAGGTTTAGATATCTTTAGTATTTTACTCATTTCTCCTTTCACCTGCTCTTTTACTCTATCATTCTAGCTATTTTTTCCAGAGATCTTTGATCTCTGATGGAGGCAGAAATAATTTTTGATGATAGCAGACTCATCAACGCATTATGTAGTACTCTTCTGGTTACTTTATTATTTTTCTTCTTTGTTAAATACAATAACCAAACTCTCAAATAAAATGAATGATTTTATTGTGAAACTCTCAAGCAGTTTACAGGACAAGAGTAGTGTTGTCAGTGGTTTCTGGGGTCTGTATGAACTGTTTATGGAATGAAAGTCAATTTGACACACTGATTTGATTACTCTGATTTGGTATGACTTGGATGTGTCTCAGGAATCGTTATTTTCATTAAGTGATTGTTTATGAGACAATCAAGTGATTGTCAAATTCAGTCAGGTTGGGAAAGAGCTGTTTATATTAGTGTTTCTTGAATGTTAATGTGCATGTAATTTACAATAAAATGTTTTAAAATGCAGATTCTCAAACAAGAGGCCTAGAAGGGGATTCTCATTTCCAACAAATACTCAGATGATGTTGATGCTGCAGGTCCAAGGGCAACACTTTGGATAGCAAGGATGTAGAGTTTTAAAATATCAATATAGATACCAAATATTTTTAAGAAATGAAAAGGCTTAGTATTGAAGTTTTAAAAGTTCCCCAGATAATTTTAATTTAAAGTTGAGCTAAGAACCACTGTTCCATATAATTATTACTGACTTCCCCTTCGTGTAGGGATACTTGTTGCTAAGAGATGTCAGAGACTGGCACTTGAATATTGCCAAGGTAAGGCAGGTCAAAGTTGTATAGAATAGTGACTAACAATATAGGGTCCAGAGTCATATTTAACTGACATTGAGTACTGTACCCCTCACTTGTCAGTTGTATAACTTTGTATTAAATAATTTATATCACTGGGCCTCATTCTAGCAGGTAAACAACTAATAATATCACTGTTTTGTTGTCATAAATAGATGAAAAAAATGAAAATAAAGCACAGTAATCTCTCAATGAATGCTATTATTTTTAATCCAGTGCTTTTTACATTTTTCAATTGAAGACCACAGTTATCAATGATAAGTGAATTTATATTGCTTTGGGGTGAGTGACAATCAAATTTCTTTGATGGCTGTTGTTTCACTTATAAAATAATGCCAATTTTGAATTATAATCCATACTGTATCTGTGTGTGCATTAGTCAGAGTTCTCTAGGGAAACAAAAAAACAGGAGATATCTGGAAACAGTATAAGACTCTATAAAAGTGTTTCACACAGCAGTGGAGATAGATACAAGTCCAAATTCCACAGGGAAGGCTGCAAGCTGGCACCCTGATGAAGTTCTTTAATGAAATCCCCAGGAGAAGATGGCTGGCAAATTAGAGGTAAAAGTTCTTTCTTCCTACCTCTGAAGTCATCTCTCTCTTAAAAGCCTTCAACTGATTGGAATAACATATTTCATCCCAGAAGACATTACCTTTAGTTGATCATAGTTGTAAACAGCCATAGATGCAATCAACTGACTGATGGCTTAAGTCCAAAAAGGGCATTACAGTAACAGTTAATCCAGGATTTGCTTGACCAGACAACCAGGCACATCACCTGGCCAAGTTGACACATGAACCTAGCCATCACATCCAAACCTTGTCAACTTGGAAGCTATGCATATCACCTTAAACCATATTTAATACCCTAAATAGAAAGCTGTAAAAGACATACTTTTAGCCTAACCGTACTCAACTGTCCTGCATACACCAGAAATGCATTAAATTTCTCCACAATAGAGTACAAGTCCTTGGGTAATATTCACTGTTAAACTTGATATCCTATAACTTAAATACTATAACATGAACAATACAATTTCTGTCTTATGATATGGGGATAAAATGGGGAGAAAAACATATTTAGTTTTATGCAATTACTAACATACTCATAGCAAAACAAGGAAGAAATTTTCATACCATTAAAGTCCTCATTTCAGTAACTGGACATGTGCTCATAGTTCATATTTATCACTATCTTCTTCCATTCTCCATACCACATTCCCTTTACCCTCAGCAAATAAATCAATTGGCCATGGTTCTTTGCCTGGTGTGGTGACCCAAACCTGCATTCTTGATGTTTCTGAGTCATTGGTAGTCCTACATGGATTGAGTTGTTTCAGGTTTTCATTGATTTTAATCACAGGACACAGTGGTACTCAAAGATGCCCTAGAGGATCTCCTGTATTCCATGAAAACTCTTCTTTACCTCCACTGTGTAATTGCAAATTTCTTTCTCCTTGATAGTCAGGAGTCAATACAGTAATTTCTGTCTGTTGATTCAGGGGCATGAGAAGGCAAGAGTGGCCAGGTGGCAGTTTTAATTTCCAGTTCAATGGACAAATTGTTGTGTCTTTGTGTCTTCTGGTAGGACCACTGTTCCTTTTGGAACTAAGACCTGTAGACCAGCAGAGCTTAAGGTTTCAGGGACAGGAAGCATAAATTTTACTGGTGGATCACTAAGGGTGATAGTGAGTGGTGCCATTCCCATTTCTATTCCTTGATTTCTTGACCTGTAAATCCTGGCTATGAGATAAACAGCACCATAGAGTGGATGCTTATTCAGAGGATACATAGCCTCCTAAGGAATATTGCTCAGTCATACAATATATATTGCACCTAGTTGGCAATGTAATTGAGTGTTCAAAAAGCTATTCCACCACTTATCCACCCAGCTGCCTCTAGATGATGGTAAAAATGGTATGACCAGAGAATTCCAAGAACATGTTCACATCCCCACACTTCATTTGCTGTGAAATTGGTTGCTTGATCAGAAACAATACTGTGTGGAAATCCAAATGGTGGATAAGGCAGTCTGTAAGTCCATGGATGGTAGTTTTGGTGGAAGCATTGCAAACTGGAACAGCAAATCCATATCTGGATTAAGTGTCTTTTCCAGTTAGAACAACTCATTGACGCTTCCATGATGAAAGTGGTCCTGTATAATCAACATGCCTCCAAGCAGCAAGCTGATCATCTCCAGGAATGGTGCCATACTGGGGACAGAGTGTGGCTCACTGCCGTTGGCATGTTGGGCAATCAGTAGTGGCTATAGCCAGATCAGCCTTGGTGACTGAAAGCCTACATTACTGAGCCCATGCAAAACCTTTTTGCTGGTTTGAAACTGTTATGTACCACCAGAAAAGTCATGCTGTTTTAAACCAATCTTCTGGGTGCAGACTTATTATGGATGGGATATTATGATTAGCTTCCATCCATGGAGGTGTGATCTGCCCAATTGTGGGTGGGGTTTTTTGATTAGGTTGTTGCCATGGAGATGTGACACCACCCATTCAAGATGGGTCTTAATGAGCTTATTGGAGACCTTAGTGAGGAAATACTTTGGAGAAATCTGCGACAGAGATGTTTGGGGATGCTGATGAGATGATGCAAATAGAAAAACGAAGAAATACAGAGTTTTCCCCAGAAAAGCTGAAAGAGGAACCATAATGCTTATAGATAGAAAGAAATGAACTGGGAGAAAGGACCAGCAAATATCAGCCATGTGCTTTTCCATGTGACAGAGAAAGCCTGAACAAAATTGGTCTTTCTTGAGTGAAGATAGCCTCTTGTTGATGGCCTAATTTGGACATTTTTTATGGCTTAGCAACTGTAAATTTGTACCCTAATAAATTCCCATTGAAAGAGCTAATACATTTCTGGTATACAGCATTCTGAAAGCTTTAGTAAACTGAACCAGGTTTTCGTAACAGAAATGGGTTGCTACTGAGATTGTAAATAGTGTACATTTAGAATAGCTTTTTCAATAGATACGGGGAAAATTTGGGAAGAATTGTAAGAAGCATAAAGTTAAAGCCCTAAAATGTTTTGAAGAGATGTTGTTAGAAATATGGTCACTAAAGTTTTTTCTAATAAGACCTTAAACAGAAAGATGACTGTGGCATTGCAAATTGGAATAAAGGCAATCTTTGTTTTAAAATGGCTGAGAATTTGGTGAAGTTTTGTCATGGTGTTGGATGGAAGGTAGAATTTGAAGGTGATGAGGCTGGACATCTAGCTGAGTAAATATCCAAACTAAATATTGAAAATCAGCCTGGTTTCTCCTTATAGCTTATAGTAAAATGTGATAGGAAAAGGATACACTTAGAACTGAACTCATGTATACATATAAACCAGAATTTTATGTTCTGGGCTTCCAGAAAGTGAGACCCCAGGTAATAGTGCCCCTTTTGAGGATTTAAACAAAAATGGAATAATTCATCCATTTCATTAAAAGACAGGATTGAAAATGCAGTTATATGAAAAGGATTTGTGGCAAGTCCAAATATCTGATGACTATGATCCCTGTACACTGCATGGAAAAAGGACAAGAGTGTTACAGGATCTGTATGAACACAACCATGCCAGTCTGTACTAAAAGGGACCAAAAAGGGACAGATTGAATGAAAAATGACTTTAAGAGCAGAACCAAAGAATCTAAAGTATGAAGCCAGGAAATATCAAGCTAGGAGAGTGGATCCACCCATTCATGGGGAGAAGGTGAATTTACCCCAGTGGGAGAGGGTGGGTGGAAAAGAGTCATCATCTCAGGATTCAGAGAAGGTGGAGCACATTTTCCAGGTATTACAAAGGGTCTGTCCACAACCTTACTGTTCTGAAGGGGTTGAACATGTATCCCAGAGATGGCAGAGTGTGGGGTTTTCACCCACAAGCTTGGTGAGTGTGGGGCTGAGAAAGAGGTTGTCTCGCCAATGTGTGGATAGGTTAAAAACCTCATCAAACTGGAGAGAGATGATCCCACTATGTCAAGACATGGAAATGGTGGGACTACTACTCTCTCCAGCCAGGAGGATTAAGTATTCTATAAATGAATCTCAGACTCTGAAGTCTAATGGAGATTACCCTGTTTGTTTTCAGAACTGTAAGGGTCAAGTGGCCCCTGATTTATTTTCAATTTCACCTATGGCAATGGGAATGTTTATCTTATGGCTGTCAGTCCTTGCTATATTGGCAGCAGATAAGGTACTCTAAGTTTCATGAATCCACAGCCAGAGAAGAATTTTGCTTTAGAAATGACCACACCTACAAATGACCTAAATGACCTAAATGAGATTTTGTACTGTTTTTGTCATTGTATTGCATTTGCATTGTTTCTGAAGTGGTTTAAGGTTCTGGTGATATGGTGATGGGATGAATGCATTTTGTATATGGAAAGGCCATGTCTTTTTGGGGGTCCAGAGGATAGAACATGCTGGTTTGAAACTGTTATGTATCCAGAAAAGCCATTCTCTTTTAATCCAATCTTCTGGGTGCAAACTTATTGTGGGTGGGATCATCTGATTAGGGTGCTTCCATGGAGATATGACACCACCCATTAAATGTGGGTTTTTATTAGTTTGCTAGAATCCTTTAAAGAGCTGACAGATGAGAAAGATGCTTGGAGAGCCAATCCAGCAGAGACAGGAAACCAAGACACAGACATTTAGGGACACAGAAGGAGGATACCCTGGGATATGTGAGATGCTAAGAGAACTGTTTGAAATCAGAAATCAGGAGAGAAGGACAACAGATGTTGCTATGTGCTTTCCCATTTGACGGGGAAACCTAGAACATGATTGGAATTTCTTGAGTGAAGGTATTCTTTTCTTGATGCTTTAATTTGGACATTTCCACAGCTTTAGAATTGTAAATTTTTAACTTAATAAGTCCACTTTGTAAAAGTCAATCAATCTCTGGTATATTTCATTTGCTAAGCCTTAGCAAACTGAAATGAACTCCATACATACATCCATGACCACTTTGTTCATGAGCCCATTAGGCAATGACAGGAGTGGCTGGGGAAAGAGGCTGACTGGTTTCTACAGAATGGGTCATTGTGCTGGTTTGAAAAGATTATGTACCCTAGAAAAACCATGCTTTAATCCTGGTCCATCTTGTGGGAGCAGCCTTTTCTTTTAACCCCTATTCAGGTTGGACATTTGATTAGATTATATCCGCAGAGATGTGATTCACCCAATTGTGGGTATTAACATTTCATTACATGGAGATGTGACTCCATCTATTTCAGGTGGGACTTGATTAGTTTACTGGACTCCTTTAAAGGATGAAATGTTTTAGAGAAAGTGAGAGATCAACAAAAACCATGAGAGCCCACATAGTCAGAGACCTTTGGAGATGAAGAAGGAAAATGTCTCCAGGGGAGCTTCATGAAACGAGAAGCCTGGAGAGAAAGATTGCAGATGTTGCCATGTTTGCCATGTGCTTTTCCAGTTGAGAGAGAAACCCTGATTTTCACTGGCCTTTCTTGAGTAAAGGTAATCTCTTCTTGCTGTCTTAATTTGGACATTTTTATAAACTTACTTTAATCGGGATATTTTCATGGTCTTAGAACTGTAAGCTTGCAACTTAATAAATTCCCCCTTTAAAAAGCAATTCTGATTCTGGTATATCACCTTCTGGCAGCTAGCAAACCAGAATAGTAATCTTTTCCATTTTGGGGGAGGGTGCATGGTTCGGGAATCAAACGTGGGTCTCCTTCATGGAAGGCAAACATTCTACCACTGAACCACCCATGCACCCAATCTTATCCATTTTATTATTAAAACCTTCCTCTGCTGAAGTCACCCTCTAGTGAGCATTCACATGGAACACAAATATATTCAGGTTTTTTGCCCACTCAGAAAGGTGTATCCACATATCTCTTTCCCAGAACTCTTTGTCACCAATTTTCTTATCATGCTTATTCCAAGTCCCTGACCATCCAGCAAAGCCATTTGCAACAGCTCATTAGTTAGTTAAAAAAAGCATGCCTGGGCAATTCTCCTTCCAAGCAGAATGAGCAACTAGTACTGCTTGAAGTTCTTCCTAGTGGGAGGATTTTCCCTCATCACTGTCCTTCAGGCACAATCCAGAAAGGTGCTGTAGTGCTGTAGCTGTACACTTTTCGGTGGCACTCTCATATCATGCAGAACCATCTCTTTACCAGGCCCAAGTTTACTCTTCCTCAGTCAACTGATTGTAAGGAACTCCCAATAGCTCTTTTCTGGGAAAGAAGATAATGTGACAGGATCGTGGGACATGGACATTTGAGCCACTTTCTCATGTGTCTTCAGGATGCACTTGAGCCTGTCTCATATATACAATATCAATTTTTTTGGATGGAGTGCTGTTGTGCATGCCCAAATTTATGACTTGGTGACATCACCCAGCTTGTTATAGGCAACTCACATCTCATGGTTTCTTGGTGGCCTATGGTTAAGCATTCAGTCTTCACTAAGGCCCCAGTAGCAGGCCAAAAGTTGTTTCTCAAAAAAATAGTTATTTGCAGAAAGTTTCAGGGCTTTTACTCTAAAATCTTAAGGGCTTGCACTGTAATTCTCATCTAGGGGCCTGCTGATATCTCCAGCTGGCATCTTGATTTGCACTGACACTTCCAGAACCATTGGATCTGCTGGATTGTATGGCCCAAGTGGCAGAGAAGCTTGCACAACAGGCTGGGTATGTTGCAGAGCCTCCTCTTGTTCTGGTCCCCATTCAAAATTAGCAGCTTTTCTGGTCACCTGGTGAATGATCCAGAGTAATACCCAAATGAGGAATATGTTGTTATCAAAATAGAAACAGGTCAAATATGCATTGTGTTTCCTTTTTGGTCATAAGAAGGGTCAGATGCAACCACTTATCATTCACCTTTGAATATATATCTCAACATACTTCACACTAATAGACACCTAGAAATTTTACTGCAGAAGAAGGTCCCTGTATTTTTGTTGGATTTTTCTCCCATTCTTGGACACACAACTGCCTTATGAAAAAGTCTAGCATTGTGTCTAATTCTTGATCACCAGGTTCAATCCTCATGATATCATCAATATAATGCACCAGAGTGATGCTTTGTGGGAAGGAGAAACATTCAAGGTCCCTACAAATAAGATTAAGACATGGGTTGGAGAGGTGATATACCAGTGAGGTAAGATAGTGAAGGTATAATGCTGGCTTTGCTAGCTGAATGCAAGCTATTTGTGGTGGTCCTTACTACCAGCTATTGTGAAAAATCATTTTCCAAATCAATACCTGCATACCAGCTACAAGAGGATGTGTTGATTTGTTCAAGTAATGATATCAAATCTGGAACAGCAACTGCACTTGGAGTCAACACCTGGTTAAGTTTATGATAATCCACTGTCATCCTCTAAGACCCATCTATTTTCTCCAGAGACCAAATGGGAAAGTTGAATGGGGATGTGGTGTGAATCACCACCCCAGCATACTTGAAGTCCTTGAGTGGCACAAATCTCTGCAATCCCTTCAAGAATCTGTTATTGCTTCTAATTTGCTATTTTGCTAGGTAGGGAAAGTTCTATTGTCTTTCACTTGGCCTTTTCTACTATAATAACCTTCACTCCATGAGTTAGAAAACCTATGTGGGGATTCTGTCACTTGCAGAGATGGGACAGACCTGAGTGAAACCTCCATTGATCATGTGACCTCCTTAAGCCCCTACTCTGACTGCTAGACCTGCATGACATTTTGGTTCTCCTGAAATTAATGTCATTTCTGCACCAGTGTCCAAGAATCCTTGAAATATCTGATAATTTCCTTTTCTCCAATTCACAGTTACCCTGGTAAAAGGCCATAGGTCTCCTTATGGAAGGTTGGCAAGAATAGTAACAGTATAAATGTGTGGCAGTGTAACAGCTTCCTTCCCCTGGCTTATTGGGCATTCCTCTCATTCAAGGGACACCGGGTCAGTAAATTGTCTCAAGTCTAGAAATTAATTAAGGGGCAATGACTCTGTTTTGTAATTCAAGTTAGTGTTTTGTTCATTTTACCTAGTACTCTTCTTCTTATACAGATCAAACAGGAATTTAGTAGATTGTCCACCTATTTTACTTCTATGAACCCCATTGTTTACTAGCCAATGCAATAAGTCTCTGTGAGTCTGAATATTTAGACTGCTGCTTTGAGTCGGCTGTCATTATGATAGCCACGTACACATTGTCTTTGTCAATTAAGTGCTGCTACATGGCTTCTGCCAACTTTGGATCTTATCATCCCCATTGTGTTTAATGATTCCAGTTCAGTGGCAGCAGATTCAACAGTAATATCTGACCTACAGAGAACAGCAACTACAGAGCTCTTCAGGGATAATTGAATTAGTCTCCTTACAGTCCTGGTAAAAAAGTGTGTCTTCCAGACATTCATGAGGTGTGTGATCAGGCATTCCAAGATAAATCCACTCTAACATTCCAATCTTTCTAAGACTTTGTATCCCCTCATCTACATTATACCAGGGCAGTTCTGGCATCTCAACCTCAGGTAATGTTGGCCAACTTTTGAGCCATGTTTCAGCCGATGACTCAAAGAAACTGTGAAACCCCTTTCTAAACTCTGAAGCTACAACACTGAATCCATAATCTCTGCTTTAGTGTTCCCATACCAATAAATTCTGCCTCATCTTGTTTCATATTCCTTCCACCATTATCCCATGCACTTAATATCCATTCCCACAGCTATTTCCCTGATTTCTTTATGTATAAATTGGAAAACTCATGCCATTCTTTTCGAGTATATAAAAACCTCCTCATGTGCCACACTTTGTACCTCATATTTCAGGTCTGTTGGGGCTTTAATCTAGTTATAAGTCTGGAAGACAAAAGATGTAGTGGGCATGCTTCATGGAAATTAGAATGTCTTTCAAGCCAATTATCTCAGGGTATTACATTGCAGCTTCATCTGGTAATTCAGAGTTAGTTTCTCCAGATAGAGGAATGAGGGCTGTTTTCCCAGGAGAAGTAGTTACAGGTTTATCAGGCACTGAAGATTTAATCTTTCAGATGGAATGAGGGTTATAAGAAACTTGAGGAACCAGGAAAACTCTGTTAGGTTTTGAACTAATACAGGAAGTCTCACCATAAGTACTAATTTCATCACAGGACTTGATTGTTATTAAAATAATAATGCCCCTGTATCAGAAAATTCTATATAACATACATTACTACTATACACTAATATCTGCTTCCCTTCAGTTTCCAGGAAGGAGGGAAGATGGTACATCCCAAACATTTTGAAGCTAAGTATAGTAATCTGACTTAGTTTGGTTAAAGATATGTGACTGAAAATGATGTGTATTACTTCAAGGTAGAAGTCTATAAGAACAAGTGAGAAAGAACCATATGCTTTCTTCTGCCTAAGCACTCATGAAAGCACATGTTAATTTGGAGCTGCAAAACTGAACCATTGTATAGAAGATAGCTTCTCTACACAGTTGCTCAGCCCCACCATGTACTTGGCATGAGCAATAATTAAACCTTTGATTTTTTAAGCCATTGATATTTTGTGATTTGTTTTACTTTTACTTTTTTCATTTTTTACCACAGCATAACCTAGCTTATCCCAATGCATAAATCATATTACTCAATGGCAGCCAATACTGATATTTCAGTATATTGTTGGAATAATCTACGTATGTAAACTTCAAAGTCTTTCAACATACTTCTCCTTCTACTTGAAATCATTTTCCCCATCCCATTACTCTTAAACCTGAGGAACTAATTCAGCATTCACCACTTCTGAAAAGCTTTCACAACTAAAATTAGTAACCCTGTTGTTTATTTAATAACCCTTAAGTTGTCAGCATTTACCACATGCTATACTTGTGTATATGACTCTCTACTACATCAAACTAAAATTCTGTAATGAAAAGTTTTGGGCCATATACCCAGAATTTAGTTCCAGTGCCTGGTCTATAGTAAGTTCTAAATATATGCTTATTGACTTAAAATGCTAGAATTTTACATGGTATAGAAGGAATCACACTTCAGTTGAGGAAAGAGGAAAAAGTAGAGTCTGGAACTCCAACTTTAAACTTTGAACAGGCTAGTGTTGCTTTTTATGGCAATCAATACAATTAGATCTCCAAGACTCTTCTTTGCCAGTGGAAATATCCCAAATCTGTAAGACAGTTTCTACCTCAGATAAGAATTACAATTTTACAATTTGCTGAACCTTTCTACATCTTAGCACCTTCTTGTGAATCTTTTCATTTACTCTTCCACTATAAAGTTATTGTATTTCCAAGCATAAATTGTGTGTGAGAAATATTTTATTGATCTAGAAATCCCATGCTCTCCCCATTTGAACAAAGTTTGTGACAACATGTTATCTATGGATTTGTGGACCTTAGATAAGTTGCATACATCTGATCAAACCAACTATGGCTAGGAGCTGAGGGGTAAGTTGAATTCAACCACATTTTCCTCTTGTGGTATGTGCTCAAAACAAAAAAAAATGGCAAAAGTCTGAGCTCAATGCTCAGAGTTTCAAACCAAGAGTATTCAACAGTACAAAAGGAAGTTTGTGAAGTTATAGGACAAATGTGATAACTCCCTGGCAGACTAATTTTATTAATATTTTAGATCATATGTATATTTAATTTTCTACAATGAATGCACTATGATGGTTAGGTTGGTGTGCCATGTTGGTCAGGAGATGGTGCCCAGTTGTCTCATGAAGTAAACACTGCCTAACAATTACTGTGAAGATATTTCATGGACTTATATCATCAGGCACTCAATTGCATCGATGGTTGATTATATTTATGAACAAGTAAGGGGAATGCATTCTGGAATGAGAAATGTTTAATTCAATTATTTGAAGGCTTTTAAGGGAGAGGTGAAAATTTCATCAGTTAGAAGAGAGAACTTTCAACTCTACTTTAGACAGCCAGCTTCTCCTGGGGAATTCATCAGTGACTTTCATTGGAGTACCAGCTTGCAGTCTGTCCTATGTAATTTGGACATGTGCATCCTTACATTTATGTGAGGCATATTTATAAAATCTCATATTATTTGCAGATATCTTATTTTGGTTGTGTTTCCTTAGAGAACCCTAAGTGATAGAGCTTTGCTAGTGGAGTGGTTCTTGAGAAACAGAATCTTAAAAATGGGATTCACAATGGGTTTGTACTCTGTTTAGATCCAGAGGCACTAATGACTTTATTTCCAATAATTAAGATGGCATTGACAGGCCACGTCATGAGTTGGCAATAAAGACACACAAAAGAGCACCACTTGATTCTGCTAATCCTAAGCTTATATGAGGCCAGGCTCTGGGTGACAGAGTTACTGAACTTTAACAGAAACTTGTGGAGTTAAAAGGTTTAATGCTGTTGGCTAGTTGTTCCTAGATATGCTGGATACAGTTACAAAAGTGAGGGATGAGCTTAACACTTTAAATTTGCAGCTTCAGCTTCATTTGAAAGGTGTGAAAGTTTCTACCTGTGCCCTGAAAGAAAGTCTTATTTCTTGTGGCTAGAGAATTGAGACCTCTGAAAAACAGACCCAGAATCTCATTATGTGAGTAGCAGATATACAATGAAATCTAATATCTCAGTCTTGTATGGCAACTTCTCTTTTTTTGTTTTAATTTGCATATGGGCTGGAGGCACCAGGGATCAAACTACAAACCTCCAGCACGGCAGGTCGGAGCTCTGCCTGCTGAGCCATGGCAGCCACCCTGGCAACTTCTCTTAAAGTGAGGGCATTGATTGGGAAGAAATTCAATCCTGAAAATTGGGATGGGGATATATGGGTTGATAGTGATGGCTATGGGGTCATTGATAACCTACAGTCTGCCAAGTCTTTGCTAGATAATCCTGTAATGGTCTGCACTGAGGAAACAGTCACACCATCTGCAGCCACCCCTGAAGAAACAGCCTCCCAATCTCCAAACTGCTCTGAGGAAACAGCTTTCAAACCTCCAGGGTTGATGCAGAAAAGGCATTTGATAAAATACATGGCACTCTTTTTTGATTAAAACACTTTGAATCATAGGAATAGAAGGAAACTCTCTCAAGGCGGTAACAGATGTATATGGAAAGCCCATAGCTAACATCCTACTTATGGTTAAAGACTGAAAGCTTTCTCTATAAGATCAGTAAGAAGACAAGGATGCACACTCTCACCACTGTTATTAAACATTTTACTTAAAGTTCTTGCCAGGTCACTTAAGCAAGAAAAAGAAATAAAAAGCATCCAAATCAGAAATGAAGAAATAAAACTTTCCCTATTATCAGATGATATGATCCCATATGCAGATAATTGTGGAAATTTCACAACGAAGCTCATTAAGCTAGTAAATGAAATCAGAAAAGTGGCAGGGTAAATAAAAACATGCAGAATACATCGCATTTCTATACACAGGCAATGTACAATCAGAAGAAGAAATCAAGAAAAACTTTTCATGCACAGTAGAAACTAAAGGAACAAATATATCAGAAAAAATCTAACCAAAGAGATAAAAGACTTGTATACAGAAAACCACCCAACATTACTAAAAGAAATTAATTAGAGAGCTAAACAGATAGAGTATTCCATGTTCATGGAGTGTAAGGATAGATATCATGAAGATGTCACTACTACTCAAAACAATTTATAGATTCAAAGCAATCCCAATAAAAGTTCCAAAATTTTTCTTTGAAAAATGAAAAAGTCAATCATCAAATTTACATGAAAAGCTCAGGGGCACAGTATAATTAAAGCCATCTTTAATAATTTTAAGTATCCAATTCTGCTGTATTAATTACATTCACAATATCATGAAAAACATGATACTATCTAATTCCAAAGCCTTTTTAACATTCCAAAATTTGTACCCATTGAGCAATAACTTCTCATTCCACTCTGCATTGCACCTTTGGTAACCTATAATTCACTTTCTGTCTGTATGATATTTCATATAAGTGGGACCATATAATATTTGTATTTCTAGTTATTTCACATCA
The DNA here is from genome assembly GCA_004026745.1 of Myrmecophaga tridactyla. Lineage (NCBI taxonomy): Eukaryota > Metazoa > Chordata > Mammalia > Pilosa > Myrmecophagidae > Myrmecophaga > Myrmecophaga tridactyla. The sequence goes on along the minus strand of PVIY010027454.1, from coordinate 5,819 downwards.
ATGACAACATAAATTACTTGCCCTCTGTTTGGCCTATTTTAATCAATATGATGACTTCAAGGTTCATCCATTTTTTTTGTAGAAATTGTTATTCCTTTTTTTATAGAAATTGTCAGTTTAAAATATAAACATGCATAAAATATAGAATTTCCATAAATCACTCTATTATTAACACCCTACATTGGCATGAAACATTTGTTAGAATTGATGATAGCCCATTTTGATAATAGTACTATTAATTAAAGTCTGTAGTTAACTTATGGTTCACTGGTTATGTAGTGTAGTTTCAGGGTGTTCTCTTTACATTTTTATTTAGTCACCATATACAATCTAACATTTATCCTTTTAAACACATTCGTATATATTTTTACCTGGCTAATTTCACTCAACCTGATGACTTCAATGTTCATCCATATTATTGCAAGTATCAGGACTTCATACCTTTCTATTACTGAATAATATTCCATTGTTTTTATATAGCACTTTTCTTTATCTACTCATCTGTTAATTTTCATTTGGGTTACTTATAATTTTTGGCAATTGTGAATAATCTGCTATGAATATTGGTGTGCAAATATCTGTTAAAGTCCTTGCTTTCTGTTATTTTGCATACACCTAGAATTTGGATTGCAATGATATATGGTAAGTTTATATTTAACTTTTTGAGGAACTGCAAACTATTTTCCACAGCAGGTGCATAATGTCATATTCCCAAGAACAATGAATATTTCAATTTTTTCATGTCCTCTCCAATACTTGTTATTTTCTATATTTTTAACAGTAGCCATTCCATTGGTGTGAAATACTGTCTCATTGTGCTTTTCATTTGCCTTTCCCTGATGTCCAACAATGTTGATCATCTCTTTTTGTGTTCATTGGCCATTTACATATCTCTTGGCAGAAATGTGAATTCAAGTCTGTTGCCCATTCTGAAATTGTGTTGTATGATTCTGTAGTTTGCTGTAGGAATGAGCATATTTACATATATATATAATTATGTATGTCTGTATATTCTAGATATTAAACTGTCATCAGAAATACAATTTCCAAGGATTTTCTCCCATTCTGTAAGTCATCTTTTTACTTTCATCATGATGTTCTTTGATGCACAAACGTTTTTAATGTTTATGAAATCTCATTTTTAGATTTCTTTTGTTTTGCTTAAGTTTTTTTTTTAAAGTCGGAGAAACCATTACTTAACAAGAGCTTTTGAAAATGCTTCCCAATGTTTTCTTGTGGGGATTTTAAATTTCTGGTATGAATATGTAGTTCATTCATTTATATTGAGTTAATTTCTGTATATGGCTTGAAGGGTCCACCTTAATTGTTTTGCATATGGATACCATTTTTAAAGTAAAATTTGCTGAAGAGATTATTCTTTCCCCATTGTGTGACCTTAACACCCTTGTGAAAAATCAATTGGCCATATGTGGGCATTTATTTCTGAATTCACGTTAAGTTCCATATATCTATAGGTCTGTCCTTGTGCCAGTATCTCGCTGTTTTTGTTACAGTAGCTTTATACTATCTTTTAAAATATGGAAATGTGAGTCTTGTAACTTTGTTTTACTTTTTAAAGATATTTTTGGATATTCAGGGCCACATAGCTTGTATATGCTTTTTCTTAGAGAAATTGTGGGTTTAAAGAACAGTCATGTATAATATGCAGGATTCCCTGCATATTATGTATTTGTACATAAAACAAATATCTTTGTTTTCCTCTCTATTTTAACCTCTTTACCATATGACATACATTGTTTTGTTTATGTTATACTATTTAAGTTGCAGGACATCAAATTTAAGAGTGAATATTACCCATGGACTTTCCACCTATTATGGAGAGATTTAACACATTGTCAGTTTACACAGGAGTATTATTAGGTGGAAAAAATGCAGCTGTTATTGGTTTCTATTTAGGCATTTAGTATGGCTTGAATGATGTGTATAGCTGCTAAGTTGACAAGGGATGGACTGTGATGGCTAGGTTCATATATCAAGTCAGCCAGATGATAGTGCCCAGTCATCTGTTCAAGCAAGCACTGGCTTATCTGTTGCTGTGAAGGCATTTCATGGACTTAAATCATGAGTACACTGGTTGCATCCATAGCAGATTACATCTACAGATGGCTAAGGGGCATATCTTTTGCAATGAGTGACACTTAACCTAATCATTGGAAGCCTCTTACAGAGAATTCAGAAGAGAAACTCTCTCTTTCCACTTCAACCTGCCAACATACCATGGAGAGATCATTGAGGAACTTCACTGGAGCTGCCAGCTCATGAACTGCCGTACAGATCTTGGACTTTTATGTTTCCACAGTTGCATGAGATACTTTTATAAATCTCATATTTACAGATATCTCCTGTTGTGTCTATTTCTAGGGTGAGCTCTGACTAGTACACTCATGATCATCTCAATGATGCAGAAAAGTCATTTGATGAGAATCATCAACACTTTATAATAAAAATACTTGGAAAGATAAGAATAGAAAGATACTTCCAAAACATAATAAAAGGTATTTATGAAAATTACACCTGTTAGGAAAATGTAAGAAATAAAAAGTATCAAAATTTGAAAGCAAGAAATAAAACTCTCCTTTTTTTTGCATATTGTATGATCCTATATGTAAAAAAATCCTGAAAAATCAACAGCATAACTTCTTGAGCTGATGAAAACATTCAGCAAGCTGCCAGATTACAAAAGAAACATGTGCAAATCAGAACTGTATCTATACACTAATAATGAATAATCTGAAAAGAAAATAAGAAAAATTCCATTTAAAAGAGCAACTAAGAGAATCAAACATCTAAGGATTTACTTAACAAAATGTGTAAAGGACTTATTCAATGAAAGCAAAAATTTCCCCACTGAATCACTAGGGATAATACTGAGTGGTGCCACTTCTGTTTCCTCCTCTTGATTCCTGGATCCAAAATCCTGACTATGGGAGAAACAGCACCATAGAGTGGGTACTGATTCAGAACATGTACAGCCTCCTGGAGAACATTGACCCAGCTCTGAAAAGAATTGCCACATAATTTGCACCATAATTGGGTCATCATAATGTCATTCCACTGTTCTGTCTTTCCAAATATTTCAGGATGATGGGGAAAATGGTAAGACCACTGAGTTCCATGAGCATATGCCCATTTCCACACTTCATTTGCTGTGAAGTGGATTCCATGATCAGAAGCAATGTTATGTGGGATAGTGTAATGGCAGATAAGACATTCTTTAAGTCTATGGATGGTAGCTTTTGCAGGAGCATTGTGTGCAGGGATGGCAAACCCATATCCACAGTATGTGTCTATTCCAGGTAGAACAAATTGCTGCCTTTTCCAGAATGGAAGTGGTTCAATGTACTATAACTATGATCACATAGCAGGTTGTTCCCTTGGTGAATGGTGCTACATTAGGAGCTATACTGGGTCTCTGCTCCTAGCAAATTGGGCACCCAGCAGTGGCTGTAGCCAAGTCAGGCTTGGTGAGTGGAAGTTGATATTGTTGAGCCCATGCATAACCTCCATCCCTACCACCATGAGCACTTTGTTCAAGAGCCCATTGGGCAATGACAGGAGTTGCTGGAGAAAGAAACTGGCATCTGCAGAATAGGTCACCGTTTCCACTTGAGTATTAAAAGCTTCCCCTGCTGAAGTCACCCTCTGGTGTGCATTCACATGGGACAAAAATATCTTAATGTTTTTAGCCCATTCAGAAAGCTCTTCCCCATACCTCTTTGCCATGAATCTTCCAGTCACGCACTTTCAAAGTCCCTGACCATCCAGTCAAATGATTAGCAACAGCTCATGAGTCAGTATAAAAATGCACCTCTGGCCAGTTCTCCTTCCAAACAAAATGAACAGCCAGGTGCACTGCTCAAAGTTTTGCCTGCTGGGAGGATTTCCCCTCACCACTGACCTTCAGGGCCATCTTGGAAAAGGGCTGCATTGCTGCAGCTATCCACTTTGGTGTGGTATTTGCATATTGTGCATAACCACCTGTACACCAGGCCTGAGTTTTCTCTTCCTCAGTCAAGTGACTGTAAGGAACTTCCTAAGAAACCATAGCTCTGCTGGAAAAGAAAAGGTATTGTGTCAGGAGTAGGGGCCATGGACATTTGGGCCACTTCATAATGTAATTTACTTGTGCCTTCATGACCTGCTCAGACCCTAGCTCCTATATACCATTTACATTTTATTATGAAGTGTGTTGTGCACACCCAACTTTATGGCTTGGTGGGTCAGTCAACACCCAGCTTATGATAGGCAACACAGGTCTCATGGCAACTTGGTGTCTCATGGTTAAGTGTTCAGTCTCTACTAAGCCCCAGTAGCAGGCTGAATGTTTTTTTCTCAAAAGGAGAGTAGTTTTCTGCAGAGGATGACAAGGCCTTACTCTAAAATCCTGAGTCTGTGCTGTGATTCTCCTATAAGGCCCTGCCAAAGACTACAGACAGCATCCCTATTTGCAACTGACACTTCCAGCACACCATTTGTTCTCCTGAATCATATGGTCCAAGTGTCAGAGCAGCTTGTACAGCAGCCTGGGTGTGTGACAGTTCCTACTCTTTACTCAGTGCCCTCAAAACTAGCTGCTTTTCTGACCACTGAATAAATGGGCCAGAGTAGCACACCCAAATGGGGAATATGTTGTCTCCAAAATCCAGAGAGACCAACTAGGTATTGTGCCTCTTTTTTCACTGTAAGAGGGGCCAGATACAATAGCTTATCCATCACCTTTAGAAATACCCCATGCTACTATACACCTATAAATTTCACTGATGAGAAGCCCCCTGCATTTTTGTTGGATTTATCTCCCATTCTCTGACATGCAAATGCCTTACCAATACATCTACAGCAGTTGCTAGTTCTTGCTCACTAGGTCCAGTCAACATGATACTATCTAGATAATCACCAGTGTGATGCCATTTGGGAGGGAGAAATTATCAAGTTCTCTAAGGTCAAGATTATGACCCAGTGATGGAAAGTTGCTATACCCCTGAGGTAGGAGAGTGAAAGTATATTTCTGTCCTTGCCAGCTGAAAGAAAACTACTCCTGGTGGTACTTACTGACAGCTAATGAGAGAAAAGCATTTGCCAGATCAATAGCTACATACCATACCAGGGGATTGGTTGATTTGCTCAAGCAATGATGCCACATCCAGAACAGCAACTGCAATTGGAGTCATGACCTGGTTGAGTTTAAAGTAATCCATTGTGATCTTCCATGACCCATCTGTTTTCTGCACAGGGAAAATAGAAGAGTTGAATAGGGATGTGGTGGGAATCACCACACATGCATTCTTCAAGTCCTTAAGAGTGGCACTAATCTCTGCAATGCTTCCTGGAATCTGGTGTTGCTTATGATTCACCATTTTGCTGAATAAGTAGGGGCAGTTTAGTCACTTCCACTTGGGATTTCCTTCCATAATAGCACTCAGTCCATGAGTCAGAGAGCTAATATGGGGATTCAGCCAGTTGCTCAGTATATCTTTTCCAAATATGCATTCTAGAACTGAGGAAATAACTACAGAATGTGTCCAGGGACACACTGGATTCACTGTGGGAGGGACCTGAACCAAAACTCCATTGATGAGCTGACCTCCAAAAGGCCCCACACTAACTGGTGGACCAAAGTGATGTTTTGGGTCCCCCAGAATTAATGACACTTCTGAAACAATTTCTAACAATCTCTGAAATATCTGGTCATTTCCTTTTCTCCACTGGACAGTTACCCTGGTAAAAGGATATAAGTTTCCTTGTGGAAGTCTGGGGGAAATAGTAACAGTATAAATTTGTGCCAATGTAACAGGGTCCTT
>PVIY010027453.1:0-34049 GCA_004026745.1 Myrmecophaga tridactyla | reverse complement strand
CAGAGTTGGTCTTAGAGAGAGAGGCCACATCTGAGCAACGAAAGAGATCCTCGAAGGTGACTGTTTGGGCATACCTATGGGTAGGCTAAGCTTCTCCACTACAAACTTAAGCTTCACAAGAGCAAAGCTCAAGATTAAGGGCTTTGCCTATTGACCTAGATGTCCCTAATGTTTGGCATAGTATCTGGGTTTTCCCCAGCGGTAAAGTTTGAAGGTTCCATAATTTTTCTCCCATCCCTCAAGGGATTTTGCCAATACTTTTTGATTATCTGTTTAATGTACTCTGGGATGAGTAATTTGAACAGTGAATATTCAACAGTGAAACAGTATTTGCAAAGTCCCCTTGGGGGAAGGTGAGAAAGGGGGAAAATTCAGCTTCCCCAAGTGGAGAATTCTTGATATTCTCACAAACAGTGGGGACAACCAAAGCAATAGGCTGACCCCTCAATCTTGGGGTTTATTCATATGAAACTTATCCTCACAAAGGTTAGGCTAAGCCTACTTAAAATTAGGCCCAAGAGTCACCCCCAGAGACTTTTCTTTTGTTGCTCAAATGTGGCCTCTCTCTCAGCCAACACGACAAGCAAACTCACTGCCCTCCCCCTCTCTACGTGGGACCTGACTCCCAGGGGTGTAAAGCTTCCTGGCAACGTGGGACAGAAATTCTACAATGAGCTGGACTCAGCATCAAGGGATTGAGAAAATCTTCTAAACCAAAAGGGGGAAGAGAAAAATGAGACAAAACAAAGTGTCAAGGCTGAGAGATTTCAAACAGAGTTGAGAGGTTATCCTGGAGGTTATTCTTATGCATTAAGTAGATATCACCTTTTTAGGTAAGGTGTAACAGAGAGGCTGGAGGGGACTGCCTGAAAATGTACAGCTGTGTTCCAGTAGCCATGTTTTTTGAAAGTGATTGTATAATGATATAGCTTTCACAATGTGACCGTGTGATTGTGAAAACCTTGTTTCTGATGTTCCTTTTATCTATGGTATGGACAGACAAGTAAAACATAGGGAAAAAAATAAATAAATAATAGGGGAAACAAATGTTAAAATAAATTGAGTACATTGAAATGCTAGTGATCAATGAAAAGGAGTGATAAGGGTATAGAAAAAAATATGGGAAACAAAGGCTAAAATATATTGGGTAGATGGAAACATTAGCAATCAATGAGAGGGAGGGGTAAAGGATATGATATGTATGAGTTTTTTTCTTTTTATTTCTTTTTCTGAATTGATGCAAATTCTCTAAGAAATGATCATGGTGATGAATATACGTGATGATATTGTGATTATTGATTATATATGAAGAATGAAATGATCATATGGTAAGAATGTTTGTGTTTGTATGTTGTTATTTTAAAAATAAGTAAATAAAAATTTTAAAAAATAATTGCTAGTGCTCAGCCAAAGGGAGTGATAAATGGTATAGAAAAAAATAGGGGAAACAAAGGCTAAAATATATTGAGTAGATGGAAATACTAGCAATCAATGAGGAAGGGGTAAGGGGTATGGCAGTGTGAGGTTTTTTTCTTTTTTCTTTTTATTTCTTTTTCTGAATTGATTCAAATTTTCTAACAAATGATCATGGTGATGACTATATAACTATGTGATGATATTGTGAGTTATTGATTATATACCAAGAATGGAATGATCACATGGTAAGAATGTTCATTTTTGTATGTTGTTATGTTTAAAGAAAATTTTTTTTTAATATCTATATATACTCTGGGATGTATCCAGGCATTACATTAAGCTATACAGGCTCTCATTCTTATTCTGGGCTCCCTGTGTTTGGATTATTTAAATGATTTATCCAGACAGGTTGAGTTAGAGTATGTGGAACAGAAAACTTAGGTTCTAGACATAATAAAACTATCTTCCTTTGGTCTCAACAAGTAGGTGAAATTCTAAAATATAGGTGTGGTAGTTAGATTCAGTTGTCAACTTGGCCAGGTGAAGATGCCTAGTTATATTGCTGTAGACATGAACCGATGGCATGTGACCCTCATTTTTTCCTGATTACATCTGCAGTCAGCTAGGAGGCATGCCTGCTGCAATGAATGATGTTTGATTTAATTGGCTGGTGCTTAAATGAGACAGCTCAACGTAGCACAGCCCAAGCAGCCCAGCATACCTCATCTCAGCACTTGCAGCTCAGCTCAGGCCTTTGGAGCTATAGAAAGGAATCACCCTGGAGAAAGACATTGGAACCCAGAGGCCTGGAGAGAAGGCCAGCAGAGCATCCTGTGCCTTCCCACATAAGAAAGAACCTCAGTCGAAAGTTAGCTGCCTTTCCTCTGAAGAACTATACGTTAACTAAATAAACCCCCTTTTATTGAAAGCCAATCTGTCTCTGGTGTGTTGCATTCCAGCAGCTAGCAAACTAGAGCAATAGGTAATGTCATCCTTACCCCTGTATTCTGAATTACCTTTATCCCAACCTGATCAGTGTCATTCTTATCTCTAAATCCCAGGTTATATATATATATAGCTATAACTTAGTTATTTTTTAATTATAAGGTCACTATAGGATTGTTTATATTAGTAAAAATAACACGTATCAACTTGGTTGTATGACATTCATAAGATGTACTGCTATGCAGCTATTAAAAATGATATGGTTACACCATAAGTACTTGGAATCTCAGGGAGGACATGAGAGTTTGTTGGTTTGCCCAGAGTGATGCCCCAGTGAATCCCAGAGTGATTTGATCAGTGAGTGGAAAAGTATTGCAAAGCCCCCTTGGGGGAATGGGGAGAATGGGGAGAAATTCAACTTCCCCGAGTTGAATTCCTGATATTCTCACAAGCAGTGTGGACAGCCAAAGCTATAGGCTGAGCCCCCAGTCTTGGGGGTTGTTCATATGAAACTTAACCCCACAGAGGATAGGTCAAGTCTTCTTAAAATTTAGACCTAAGAGTCACCCCCAAGACAGCCTCTTTTGTTGCTCAGACGTGGCCTCTCTCTCCAGCCAACACAACAAGCAATCTCACCACCCTCCCCCTGTCTACGTGGGACATGACTCCCAGGGGTGTGGACTTCCCTCGCAATGTGGGACCGAAATCCTAGAATGAGCTGAGACTCAGCATCAACGGATTGAGAAAAACCCTAGAATGAGCTGAAACTCAGCATCAAGGGATTGAGAAAACCTTCTCGACCAAAAGGGGGAAGAGTGAAATGAGACAAAGTGTCAATGGCTGAGAGATTCCAAACAGAGTGGAGAGGTTATCCTGGAGGTTATTCTTACGCATTGAGCAGATGTCACCTTGTTATTCAAGATGTAAGGGAGAGGCTGGAGGGAACTGCCTGAAAATGGAGCTGTGCTTCAGTAGCCATGTTTCTTGAAGATAATTGAATAATGATATAGCTTTCGCAATGTGACTGTGTGATTGTGAAAACCTTGTGTCTGATGCTCCTTTTATCTACCTTGTCAATAGACGAGTAGAATATATGGAATAAAAATAAATAATAGGGGGAACAAATGTTAAAATAAATTTAGTTTGAAATGCTAGTGATCAGTGAAAGCGAGGGGTAAGGGGTATGGTAGGTATAAGTTTTTGTTTTCTCTGTTTTTGTTTTATTTCTTTTTCTACTCTTTTTATTTCTTTTTCTGACTTGATGCAAATGTTCTAAGAAATGATGAATATGCAGCTAAGTGATGATATTGTGAATTACTGATTAAGTTAATTTTTATTTCATTTTTTAATTTTTTTAATTAATAAATAATTTTTAAAAAATGATATGGTTGAAATATATATACATATATTTATATAGAAAATCACAGACTAAAAAATAGTATACACCATTTAAAGTTTTTGTGTGAATATCCATATGCATATGTTCTAGATTGCTAGCTGCCAGAATGCAATATACCAGGAACAGAATGGCTTTTTTAAAGGGGAATTTAGTGAAGTTGCTAGTTTATGTTCAAAGGCTGAGAAAATGTCCCAATTAAAACAAGTCTATGGAAATGTCCAATCAAAGGCATCCCAGAAAAGATACCTTGGTTCAAGAAGGCTGATGAAGTTCAGGATTTCTCTCTCAAGTGAGAAGGCAAATGGCGAACACAATCAGGGTGTCTCTCTCAGCTGGAGGGGCACATGGCAAACATGGCATCATCTGCTAGCCTTCTCTCCTGGCTTCCTGTTTCATGAAACTCCCCAGGAGGCATTTTCCTTCTTCATCTCCAAAGGTCACTGGCTGGTAGACTCTCTGCTTCCCATGGCTATGTCGTTCTGCTCTCTCAGAATCTCCTGGCTTTCTCTCTTGTTGTTCTCTTTTATGGATTCCAATGAAGTAATGACGACCCATCTAGAGTGGGTGGAGACATATCTCCACCTAATCCAGTTTAGCAGCCACTCTTGATTGAGTCACATCTCCAGGGAGATGATCTAATTACATTTTCAAGCATACAATACTGAATGGAGATTAGAAGAAACAGCTGCCTTTACAAAATGGGATTAGTATTAAAACATGGCTTTTCTAGGGTACATACATCCTTTCAAACTGACACAGCATACAATTCCAGCACTAACATTTTTGGTGAGGTCATGTATAATTGATTGTCTTCATTTTCCTTAATTTATTTCCAATGAACACATATTACAAGCATCTAATAAAAACATTAAAATGTTTAAATGAAGAGTATGTTTTGGTAAAAGTTAAAAAAAAAGTCTGTCAGAAATAGATTGAAAAGGAAACAAAAGCAAAGAGAACAGCTGGACTTCTATGGTATGAGAGATTTGCTCTCTTTTTAAGAGAATAATAAATGACTCCCTGCAGGTTTAGAGCTCACCCTGTCATATAAAGATTCATCTTTGTGGCTATCATCTCTTTATTCTTCTGCCAAGTGGAAAGAGAACAAAGCAGTCAGAAGAAACTGATAAGGAGCTTAAGCTGATCTCGGGGTAAGGAGTAGGGAGTGGGAGAGGAACTAAGTTAACTCTTGAAGTACTTTTGTCTAGCAGGAGAATACTCTGGCCTTGATTAAGATGAAGGAAAAAAAATCATTGAACTCTACATCACGGGTGGAACTTTTGAGACTACAGGATGGTGTGGGACTATCTTGGCAAGAGACCTTTTATGAGAATTATATTCAGAGTCAGTTGGTTTCATATAAAACCAAGATGTAATATACCTTGATATGTGGCAAAAGTATTATATTTAGTTTATGCTTTTGTTTGTTTCATTAAAATCTTGTCTGGTATGGGTATCTAAATTGGTGTTTAGCAATACCCTTGCATGTATTTTCATATAGAGAAGAAGGTAGAAATGTGTGACTCTGCCTTTTGACTAAGGATTCCTACTCCTGAAGTCCAGTTGTTTGGATCATGTGGCCCTAATAAAGATAACACCAAACGTAATTTCTAGCTCTAAAATCCAAAGGAATAAACAATACCAGAATGTTGAGTTTGAAACCTTACACTATAATAGAAACATCAAACCCCGCAAAACTCTTATACCCACGATTAATGGACAAATGGCTTTTGCAAGGTTGACTATTATTTTTAGATTTGGGGCAATAGCTTGTTTCTTTGATAAACCTAGAAGTGATTACTTCTTCCAACTGAATCACGTATTCCTTTCTTCCTACAAACATCAAAAGTGAAAATTATTTCTCAGGAACTCCTCTTCAATTTAACAATTTAAATGATGGAAAGGTGTGAAATCTAAACAAATTTATTTGCTTAAGCTTGTTTGCTAGTGGCTGATTCAATCCATAACATACTATGTAATTAGTTATAGGGTTGGCTGCTAGGCATGAATCTTTGGCCAAATGAGGGATAAAGTGACCTCATCTCCCTTCTAGGCTCCACTCCTGTAGGTGACTGTTTTTAGCCCCATACAGAAGCTTACTATTTGACATCAACCTTCCTATATTCTCTTTGTGTTCTAGATCTTACTCTTGGCCTTTTCTGCCTTGACTGACACAGTGATTTGTAAGCTTAGTTTTGGATTCTAATTTTAGTTTATTTGGTTCCTCATATTTTGGATCCTATCTTTGGCATATTTTTTCTTTATTCTAGGCTTGTAACTCAATTCAAATTCCTGAACTTGACACTCTCCCTCTCCAAACCCTACCCACACAGCTCTTAAGCTGAGATATTACCTAAACCCTAGAGACTAAACCCCCCTGGGGATATATTAGCTCAGGTAGAAAAGCAGCTTTCTTAGTCTCTAAATAGAATCTCTTCTTAGGTGGAGGGTCTTCACATAAAAACCTAAACTTGGGATACATGGGTGGTTCAGTGGTAGAATGCTTGCCTTCCAGATTCAATTCCTGGACAATGAACACCCCCACCCCCCCCAAAAAAAACTAAACTTGTTAATCCAAAAGACATTACACAAGAGTATCTGTTTATACAGGCTTTTCCCCCAAGGGGGCAAGAAGAACCTGCTAAACTAGTTGCCATCCTTGAATTAAGAAAAGACATTTATGTGATACACATTTGAACCTGTTATTTAAAAAAATGCAATTTTATTGAGATATATATTCACATAAAAGCTAATCATCCAAATTTTATAATCAGTGGTTCACAGTATCATCATATAACTGTGCATTCATCATCACAAGAGAGTTTTGAACATTTTCAGAACACCAAAAAAAAGAATAAAAGTGAAGAAGAACACCCAAAACATCCCATATGCTCCCCTTCCCTTGTTATTTATTTATTTTTTGTCCTTTTTTTTTTCTTAGCCCTCTGTCCATACACTGGAAAAAGGGAATGTCAGTCACAAGGTTTTCACAATCACACAATCACATCTTATAAGCTCTATAATTGTTCAGTTATCTTCAAGAATCAAGGCTAGGGTGGGCAACGGTGGCTCAGTGGCAAGATTCTCTCCTGCTCGTGCTGGAGACCCGGGTTCGATTCTGGTGCCTGCCCATGCAAAAAAAAAAAAAGAATCAAGGCTATTGGATTACAGTTCAACAATTTCAAATATTTCCCTCTAGCTACTCCAAGACACCAAAAACTGAAAAGGGACATACTATATACTATGTAAGAATAACCTCCAGAATGACCTCTAGACTCTATTTGAACTCTCTCAGCCACTGACATCTGTTTCATTTCTCTTTTGAAACCGTCTGTCTTTACTTTAATGGTTACCTCCTCATTTACTCCCCAGATACAGACACACTTGCCTGCACTGTTTTGCCTAATTCATGGATAGTTTAGTAGGAGGAACTAAGGTTTCCCTAGACCTTAGTTCTGTTCTGGTGTCCAGGTTCACCGCTCACCCTCTGATTCTGTTACCACTGATCAGTCCAGGTAATACATGCATCTGTGAGCATGTGAATGCACACGAGGTATCAAGAATATGCTTACTCAGCATGAATTTGGCATGAAGCAAAACACTTGGGTAAAATTTTACTGTGAGTACATAAGTTTGAATTTTACTGTGAGTACATAAGTTTGATGCCAATTTGAATTATAGCATTAAATTACTAACATCCATATTGTATGAGTTATTTGGGTTTCTTAAAAAATGAATTCCTGAGGCATCATTATAATGCTGTCTGTTTGGAAATGCAAATCCTTTGTTTTGTTCAATGTGAGAAGACCTTAACCCCAAGTAAGTTTCTTATTAGCCTGCCACAATGCCTGAAATTTCTCTATTAGATATTCATATCTTTATGTCTTGAACATGAGGCCCCTATTAAAATGTGCATGTGCTTTTGTGTGTTTGTATTTTTAAATGTTAGTAATTATCTGGAGATAGTAGGATTATTATTGGTGATTTTTATTTTCTTCTTCACATTTCCCCAACTTATAAATTTTCTGCAGTGAGTACATACGGTTTTAGTATCAGAAAAAAAATGCTATTAAAATATTTATACACCCAAGGATGGTAAAAATCTAAAGCAGTTATCAGATATCACCTTATTGAATATGTATTTCTCAAACCCTTTACATTAATGCCAAGTAGCTAGAAGCCAGAAATTCTGAGAAATAGGTATAAGATCCTCCAAGAAAGAAAATCTTGATGTTGATAATGTTCTTGTCCTTAAATAGTGTTTATTTTATTATATGTAATCACATATTCTTTTGTATGTATCAAATACTATATTAGAATACTTTTTATAATTAAATAAAAGAATCCTGAGAGCTAAATTCCTTATTTTCTTAATTTTGCCTAGGCCTACTATGACAAGATCCATACGAAGAATTCTTTATAACTAATGCTGTTATATAAGTAGCTTTTCAAAAAACAATTCAGAAACTAGAATATGTAAGACTGACCCATTTATGCTAAAGTTTACTCCATGCTATGGTGAAGTTTAAACTACTGAAATTCAAGTTAAAATAACTATGTTACAATTTTACACATCATATGAATATCTACTAACATAAGATTGATGATCCTTTTTGATATCAGGTAAATTCATCCTTGATAATTATGGGAATTTGAGATTAAAGTAAGGTTGGTTCCTTTTTTGTTTTCCAGGTATATTCTTGGAGAATTGACTTGTTTTCCATTTACTTATTCATTCATTCATTTACTCATGTATTTCCTGCCCAAAGTGCTAGGCAGTGTGCTAAATTGATGCTGGGGATATTGTAGTTAACGAACCAGATACAGTCCCAGCCCTCATGGAATTTACAGTCTGGTATATTCTTAGCTGGTCATCCATACAAATTGTATCTTTTTAAAAAAAAAAAAATTCACCCTTTAAAGTACAAATTGTATCTTCACTCATTTATTTGACACTAGTTGAGTGTCAGTTATGTGTAAGGCATTGTGTTAGATAAGAAAATAGATAAAGATCCCATCCTCGGGGGCCTTACAGGTAAAAGTTACTAGAAAGTAAGAATGTTGAATTCAGCTTCCTTATTTCCATTGGTTTATTTTTCTATCACCTTTACCTATCATATAACAGGATTAATTATAATTAATCTATGCTTATACTGGCATTTCCCAGGATTGAAGGGCAGTTTTCATCACTTTTAGCATGTTTTTTTTTAAAACTAAACTTATGTAACTGGGCTATACAATGACTTGAGAGCTCAGGGATTTTCTCTATCACTAGGTCTGGCCAACCTTGGTCTGTATTTTTGTGAAGCTAGTGTTCCAGCTGTACCTCACTTCTCAAGCTTTAATACATAGACAATCTCAAGGATCTGGTTAAGATGCAGATTCTGATTCAGTAGGTGTAGGTTGGGGCTGCGATTCTGCATAATAAGCTCACATGTGATGCTCATGCTGCTGGTCAACAGACCCCACTTTGAATACTGAGGAGTTAGACCTCATCTCCTGGAGGAGATAGAATGGGGCTTCCTCATCTCAGTTGTTTCTGTGTGAGGGCTGTCTCTCTCACTCAGTACAGCCTCTCCCCATCTTGACATCACTTTGATAAGCATGATCTCTTTTCTATCCCATCCCTCAGCTCTTGAACTGAATTTCTTGTTCTCAAGACTGAATGTGTTCTCCTCGCCCACAACTGTGTGTTCCTGGCCAGTGGCCCCGCTCTCCCTCTTAGTAAGGATCCTATGGGCTGTTCTTGAGGTGCTGCCAATACTGTATTGCTTCCCCTCCCTATCTCACTCCCCGGGTCAAGGAGACCTGTCTTTCTGGGAAACATGGTAACCAGATCCTTAATTTGTATTTATGGCCCATTAGCTACCTTTATCTAACCTAACAGATAAGAGAAGATCAATGAAAGCCAGCTGCCCTTTGTTCCGGTTGTTTCATGCACTTTGATGTAAGCCTTTCCCCTACTCTTTATCTTCATCCAAGTTTGCTGTTTATTTTATAGAATTGGGAAAGTTTAGGGCCTGTTTTGATCTTTGTTCCTTAAGCTAAATTCC
Organism: Myrmecophaga tridactyla; assembly: GCA_004026745.1. Lineage (NCBI taxonomy): Eukaryota > Metazoa > Chordata > Mammalia > Pilosa > Myrmecophagidae > Myrmecophaga > Myrmecophaga tridactyla. Next base: position 24,236 of record PVIY010027453.1, on the reverse strand, counting down.
TTAAGCTCTGGAGTGACTAGTAAACATTTTAGAAACCAATAGCTGCTGGCTTTTATTTTAGCCGTTTTAGGACCTTAGAACTGTAAACTTTGAGAACAGGAAGGGGCCTTTGAAGGAATTTTAGTTCAGCGCCTCCATCTGACAGGTAAGAAACAGAGGCCCATGGATTTCTACCTTGCCAAAGGCTGCACAATAAGGGCAGACTGGGACTTTGAGTCTTCTATACCTGTTTAAACTGTGCCCCACAGAACACTAAGAAGCTGCTTAGACATGGTTGCACTGAGTTGTTTTGTTTGGAGACGAGTAGAAGCAAAGGCTTCCCTCCATACCTCAACCAAAGCACTTTCATTTATAACACTCTCATCTATTTCACACCATGCTAGACTTCCAAATTATATTTTATTTGAAGAATGAATTTTATATCTAATTTTTTTAACCATTGCATTTCACTATCCTGCCTTAATCATTATTGCACATATGCAGTTTAAGTCACGTTTTTCTTTCCTTGATGCGATTGCAGTTTGTGCAGAGCTAAAACTCCATCTGAATGCTAAGGAAATGAAGTCTGACACTTAGAATATCTAAATATAATTTTTAAATATTCCTTAGTACTGGAATTTTGTCATGAATTCATGCTACGAAAATGAAAATAAGCTTTATACTTAGAAAGAGCCTGCATTAGTTCTTCCTGTCTGTTATATATTCACAATACTTTTTCAACCCTTACATTAGAAATGATGCAGAGTCATTAATTAATTTTCATCCGAAACTCGGTAAAATTTTTTTCACAGCTTTATTGAGTTATAATTCACTTACCATACCAATTTAAAGTATACAGTTCAGTAATTTTTAGTATATTGATGTGGTGTGCATCCACCATCACAATTAATTTTAGAACATCTTCATCACCCCCAAAAGAAACCCCTGCAAACCTAGTCATCAACTTCCAATCTTCCCATTTCCCCCAGTCCTTGGCAACTACCAATCTACGTGCTGTCTCTCTTGATTTTTCTATTCTGGACATTTCATATAAATGAAATTATACAACATGTGGACTTTTGTAACCGAATTGTTGTAGTATAATGTTTTTCAAGGTTTACCCACACTGTACCATGTATCAGTATATCATTCCTTTTTTTAAGCTTTTAATCACAAGTTTATTAAAAATTTCTATCACACAAGTATTTAATTACATATCATTATTTTCTTAATTAATTGAAATGATTGTATGTTTTTAAATTTCAGTTATGTTAAATTACATAATTTAATTTTTTTTAACTTTTTTTATTGTATAGTAGAACATATACAAATCAAATAAATAAAAAAGCAATAGTTTTCAAAGCACTCTTCAACAAGTGGTTACAGGACAGATCCCAGAGTTTGTCATGGGCTACCATACAATCCTTTCATATTTTTCCTTCTAGCTGCTCCAGAATATATGAGGCTAGAGGGCTTAAGTACTTTGTTATCATAAAAAAATTGACTTTTTTCCCTTTTTTGTGAAAAATAACATATATACAAAAAAGCTATACATTTCAAAGCACAGCACCACGATTAGTTGTAGAGCAATTTCAGACTTTGACATAGGTCGCAATTTCACAATTTTAGGTTTTTACTTCTAGCTGCTCTAAAACACTGGAGACTAAAAGAGATACCAATTTAATGATTCAGCATTCATGTTCATTTCTTAAGTCCTGTCTTCTATGTATAATTCCACCATCACCTTTGATATTTCCATACCGCTCTTTAGGGTTGTTTGGGCTATGGAAAGTCTAAATTTTTTATATTGGCAGGGTCTGTCATTAGTATAGAGTAGGGAGATTGAACTATCTAATGTTCTGGAGAAGCTGGGCTAGGTTTCAGGACTTATCTGGATCAGGGACCCATCTGGAGGTTGTAGGTTTCTGGGAAGTTACTCTAGCACATGGAACCCTTGTGGAATCTTCTATATTGCCCTAGATGTTCTTTAGGATTGGCTGGAATGGTCCTGGTTGGGGCTATCAAGGTCTACCTGAAGCTTGCGTAAGAGCAATCTCCAGAGTAGCCTCTCGACTGTATTTGAACTCACTCTGCCACTGATACTTTATCAGTTACACTTCTTTTCCCCATTTTGGTCAGCATGTAATCATTGATCCCATAGTGCCAGGTCTGAATTTATCCCTGGGAGTCATCTCCCACATCACCAGGGAGACTTTTACCCCTGGATGTCATTTCCCATATAGGGGGTAGGGCAATGATTACACTTGCAGAGTTGGGCTTAGAGAGACTGAGGCCACATCTGAGCAACAACAGAGGTCCTCCAGAAGTAACTCTTAGGCATGGCTATAGGTAGTCTAAGCTTCTTCGCTACCTACATAAGCTTCAGAAGAGTAAGCCTCTTTATTGAGGGCATGGCCTATTGATTTGGATACCCTTAAAGTTTGACACAGTATCAGGGGATTCTCTGAATGTAAGGTTTAATAGTTCCATATTCTTTCTTCCCTCCCTCAGGGGACTTTGTCAATACCTTTTTATTATCTGCTTAATATACTCTAGGATGTATCCAGGCATTACAATAATCTATGCAGGATTAAAGGACCTCTTTCTTATTCTGGGCTCCCTGTGTTTCAATTTTTCAAATGAGCTATATAGATAAATTGAGTTAGATTATGCGCTACAGAAAATTTCAGTTCCAGATCAAATAAACCTTTCTTCCAATGATCTCAAAGAGTATGTGTGGTTTTAAAATGTAGACACTGCCTTCCTTACCACTGTGTTCTGAATTACTTTAACCCCAACCTGATTGGCTTCATTCTTATCTGTAAATATCAGGTTATATATATAAGCTTACAATCTAGGCCCCTGTTTTCTTATAAGTATTTTCTAAAGGTGACCATACCATTGTTGTTCTTTTGTTCTTGGCTTACTTTACCTCACCAAATGTCGCACATGGTCATTCACATCGTGTAGAATTTTATATAATGCCCTAGCTGTTCTTTAGGATTGACAGGAATGGTTTTGGTTGGGGTTTGGCAAGCTATGATAGGCAGCAGTGTCTAACTGAAGCTTACATAAGAGCGACCTCCAGAGTAGCCTCTCTATTTGAACTGCCTCAGCCACTGATAGCTTATTTGTTACACTTCTTTTCCCTGTTTTGGTCAGGATGGCATTGTCCATCCCACGGTGCCAGGGCCAGGTATCGTTCCTTTTTATGCCTGAATAATATTCTATTATATGACTATATCACATTCTGTTTATCCACTCATTAGTTGATGGACATTTGGGTTGTTTCTACTCTTTGGCTATTATGTATAATGCTACTATGAACTTTTGTGTACAAGGGTTTGTGTGGACCGGTTTTCAATTCTGTTGGGTATATATATATGTAGGGGTCAAATTGCTAAATCATATTGTAATTTTATGTTTAAGTTTTTGAGAAACTGCCAGGTTATTTTCTAAAGTGACTGCACCGTTTAAAATTCCCACTAGCGGTATGAGGGTTACAGTTTTTCCACATCTTTGCCAACAGTCGTTTTATGTCTTTTTGATCATAGCCATCCTAGTAGGTATGAAGTGGTATCTCATGATTTTGATTTTCATTTCTCTAATGGCTGATGATGTTGACCATCTTTTCATGTGCTTATTGGTCATTTGTGTATCTTTAGGAAAATGTCTATTCAGATCTTTTGCCCAATTTTAATTGAATTATTTGTCTTTTTTATTGTGTTGTAGAAGTTATTTATATATTATGGATACAAGCCCTTTATCAGATATATGATTTACAAAAATTTTCTACCGTTCTGTGGATAGTCTGCTTGCTTTCTTGATGGTGACCTTTGAAGTACAATAATTTTTTGTTTTGGTGATGTCCAATTTATCTGTTTTTTCTTTTATTACTAAATAATTGTGTTTTGGATTTCTAAGAAACTATTTCCTAATCCCAGGTCCTAAAGATTAACATCCGTGTTTTCTTCTAAGAGTTTAATAATTTTAGCTCTTCCATTTAAATATTTGATCCATTTTGAGTTGATTTTTGTGTTTGGTTATGAGATAGGAGTCCAACTTCATTCTTTTGTCCCAGCACCATTTGTTGAAAACACTCTATTTCCTTGTTGAAAATCAATTTGCTATAAATATGAGTGTTTGTTTCTGAAACTCTCAATTTTACCTCATTGATCTATATGTCTATTCCTATGCCAGTACCACACTATCTTGATTACTGTAGCTTTGTAATAAGTTTTGAAAAAGGAAGTATGAGTCCTCCAACATTTTTTCCAAGATTATTTTGGTTCTTCTGTGTCCCTTGCATTCCCATTTTATTTTTAGAATCTGCTTATCAATTTCAACAAAGAAGCCAACTAGGATTTTGATAGGAACTGTGTTGAATCTATAGACCAATTTAGGGAGCTGTTATGGATTGAATCATGTCACCCACAAAGACATGTTCAAGTCCTAACCTCCAGCCCTGTAGATGTAAACTCATTTGTAAATAGGATCTTCAGGGATCCTGTTAGCTAAGATGAGGCCAAACTGAACAATGTTGAGCCTCAATCCAATATGACTGGAGTCCTTATAAACAGAGGAAATTTAACCATAGTAGTGGAAGATAGGAAGAGACAGTTGGGGAGAAAAATGACCATGTGACAGATGTAGAGATTGAGTTAAGCAAGCCACTACCAGAATGCCACAAACTTTGGAGAACACATGATCCTGCCAACAATTTGATTTTGGACTTGTAGCCTCCAAAATTGTGAGACCATAAATTTTTGTTTAAGACATCTAATCTGTGGTACATGTTATAGCAGACCCATCAAAATGACATATATATTGCCAAGTTTATAATATTAAGTTATTAAGTCTTCCATTTTATAAGCATGGGATGTCTTTGCATTTATATAGGTCTTCTTTAATTCTGTACTTTTCAGAGTACAAGCTTTAAACTTCTTTTATTGAATATATTTTTAAGAATTTTATTCTGATGCTTTTATAAGTGGAATAGTTTTCTTAATATAATTTTAGGATTATTCCTTACTAATGTATAAAAATGCAATTAATTGTTTTATATTGATCTTGTACCCTGCAACCTTGCTAAACTATTAGTTCTAATAGTTTTAGTAGATTCCTTAAGATTTGCTATTTACAAGGTCATGACATCTGCAAATAAAGATTGCAGTACTTCTTCCTCTGATATGAATACCTTTTTTTTTTCTCTCTTTTTCTTTCCTAATTGCCCTGACTAGAACTTCCAGTACAATGTTGAATAGCAGTGGCAAGAGTGACATCCTTATTTTTGTTCTTGATCTTATGGGAAAAGCTTTCAGTCCTTCACCATTGAGTTTGATGTTAGCTGGGAGTTTTTAGCCATTTTTATAATGCCACTGCATAGTCCAGTAGAGATGTTTGGACCAAGGGTGGAAATACAGAATAGAGGTCAGAGAAGAAAGCTGGGCTACATTGGGGAATTCTTAGCATTCAGTTGATAGTTGAAGTTGTGAGAACCAGTGAGTTGACCCAGACTGGCTGAATAGGATGAGAAGAGGATTGGGAATAGACATTTTGGGAAACATTGACCTCTAAGACACAGAGACTAAGAGGAACCCTTAGAGCAGTTCCTCCTAAGAGGAACCCAAAGACCATGCAGAGTTACATCATAAAAATATAGATTCCCAATTGCTATCCCAGGTGATTCTGTTTAAAAAGAGCCCTTAGGAGCTGTATTTTTTAGAAGCTCCACAGGTAATTGGATTCTCTGACCTCTTTGATCTGCACCTCTGTTCACAATACTCACTTTGCTTTGAACACATTTTTGTCTTCAGAAAGAAGGTGATGCTTAGGCTGACACATGAAGAATTGCTTGGAGTTATCAGGTGAATCTTCAACCAATCTATCAAGCCAGGAATACTGGAGTCATCTTGAAGGGCATTCTCATTCAGCCAATTTGTTGCCAAGTCCTGTCAGTCATAGTATGAAACACACATGTCTCTTATACCTGCCTGTCTTTTTCTCCCAGTTCTTGGTTAGGTATCCTTTCCCTTGTGTCTGGTCTATAACACTTGCTTAAAGGGCCTTTATCTTTCTCCAGCTAGTCTCTACATTGCCACCAAAATTGTCCTTTTTTTTTTTTACCTATCACTTCATATCTTTGTTGAAAAACCTCTGATTGCACCCACTGACAATAGGATAAAACTCATCCTCCTTTGGTGGATGAGGCTCTTCACAACCTGACTCCAGCACACTTTTCCAGCCCCCCCCAGCTCCTGCCACCTTTTTCCTTGCACACCACAGTCTAACTGTATTACAGTTCTACCTTCTTCTCCTTTCCTTGGATAGTAATCTCTGATATCCTTTAAGATCCCGCTTAGATGTTCTCTTCTATGTTTTCACATCCTCTGTGTCTGTAGCAGTGCCTAGGAAATGATCAATATGATTCCTGAGAGATACAGAAAGAAAATATTAGTAATTCTATTTGTATCTTTTATCACCCTTTAAAATTTACCTGTGAGTGTGTATGTGTTCTTTTAGTATTTTTATTGAGATATCTTCACACACCATATAGTCCATCTAAAGTATACAATCAGAGGCTCACATATATCGTTACATTGTGGTGTATTCATCACCATGATCATTTTTAGAACATTTGCATCACTCCAGAAAAAGAAATAAAAAGAAAAAAGAAAAACCCCATACATCCCATACACCTTACCCTTCCCTCTCTCATTGACCAGTGGTATTGCTCTCTACCCAATGTGTGTGAGTTTTTAATACAAAGGCAGAACAGTGTAGTGGTTATAAGTATAGATTCTGGAGCTAGACTGCCTGGGCTTAAATCAAACACTTACTGGCTGTTTGATTTGGACAAGTTACTTATCAATTCAGTGCCTCATGTTCCCCATTAGTAAATGGGTATTGTTCCTGTTATCTATTGCTGCATAACAAACCACCTCAACATGTCTTGGCTAAAAACAATTTATTATTATCTTTCAGAGATCAGTTTGACTGATCTCAGCTGGGTAGTTCTCCGTTATCTGTTTGTAGTCATGTTGTATGACTTAAGTCATGAGTGACTGTGGCAGGAATTATCTGAAGTCTTCTTTACTCACAGATCTTAAACCTGGACTTGGAGGGCTATAACATCTGACTCTGGCCGGATATTTCTCTCTCCATATGACCTCAGTGTATCTCACTTGGGCTTCCTCATGTTGTATCTGGCTTTCTCCGGAGTAACACTTTTAATGACATACTTTGGAAGTCCCAGAATGTCATGTCTGTTGCATTCTGTTGACTAAACAAATCATAAGGCCAGGCAAGATTCGAGGGTGAGAATAGGAGACATGTCAGACAATTTGCAAAAATTTTTAATCTACTAAGATATTATAATAATAGTACCAACCTCAAGGTTGTTGTGGGAATTAATTGAGTTAATAGCATTGCTTAGAAAAATGTTTGCCACTTAGTAGGGACAAAAGGGAAAAGTTTTAATTCTTGTTATTATGTTCATGGATGTAATTTATAAATAGATATATATTTCGATAGATGCTCTTTATTTTTTATGATGGAATTCATGAAACATTTTGAAGACCACTACTCTGTAATGTCATTTGCCAAGTTTTACTGCTAGGTGTTATTGTCCTGCACTCACTACTCTTTGAATTCCTCAAGGTCAGGGACTTTGTCAAGTTTTATTTGTTCTGTAGTACTTGGTAGGTACCTGGCACAAGGTAACTTCCCATTTATTATTTTTAAATCAGTGAGTGGACAGGATGAATGAAATAGGATGACTAACCATCTTGAGTTCCATGGGACTAAGGAGATGCAGAACTTTCACTGGTAAAACTGGGAAAGTCTGAGACTGGGATAAGTTAATCAGTTAGGAATAAATGAATGAATGCATTTTCCCAAAAAGACCTAAGTTGAAACATAATGGTAAGGTTCCATGGCCAGCCCACCAAAGCTTATTAAACTCATACATCATATTCAAAACTTGTTTGTTTTTAAGTCTTGGAATTTTAAATTTATTATTGTTTTAAATGAAACCTTACTCTGGAGCACAGTATACATAAAATAGACCTGGACTGTGCTGAAGTGCAGGAGGGGGTACCCATTAGGCTTTGACTTTTTTCCCTTCTTCCCCTACTGAACCTATGAAGCACCTCTAAAAAACCTTATGGCTTCTCTTTGAAAACCACGGATGTAGCAAATTCTAGCACCAGCTCCCTTTGAAGCCCCTGAAGTTTGACCATTTGGTGCCTCTTCATCTTATATTCTGGAGCCTGGAGCCTCTATGGGCCTCTACCCTGGGCCTTGCTCCTCTGTGGCATGATTGGTAGGAGGTGGGTAAGGGAGGTGGACAACTTCAGAGACAACAGAGAAAGATTTCTAGCAGGAGAAGAGAAGATGGGCTCCCTCAGGAACAGGGGCATGTATGAAAAGGAGGGGCTACCAGCAGCAGGAGGGCTCAGGGTAAGAGGTGTGAAGTAGCAGAGCCACTTGTTTGTGCTGTCATTTGCAAGTCAGGAAATGTTTGACTTTATAAACATTTTATCTTTCCCAACTATTTTAGAGGGAAGTGTTCTTGTGTGTATTAAGAACCTTATAAATGGCAGGTCAAAATGGCAGTGACCATGTTCCAGGTTGCACTGTGGGGCTGGAGAACGGGCATCCAGCCAGACCACTTGCTACAACCTCTGAGTCAGAGCCGGGGGGCCACCTGAATACCCCAGCTTTGTGGAGTCCCTGCATGAATACCAGTTTGTGGAACACCTTATACCTCCTACCAGTATTCCAAAGCCCCCCAAACATGAACAGTATTCCACCTCCAGTGGCTGGCAGTGCCCTCAAGACTCTCTACACAACCTGCCCTATTTTGTGCAGTGCTCTTAGATGCACAACATTCCTGTCTACAGGGACATCAAACATGGCAACCATCAGATGACAATGATCAGGAAGGTGGAGATGCAGGTGGGCCCTGCAGAAGGATGTGGAGGATTTTCTGAGCCCACTGCTGGGGAAGACACCTGTCACCCAGGTCAATGAGGTAACAGGTACCCAAACGTCAAGGGCTATGTTGAGCAGCAGCTTAAAGCCTGACTCCTGAAGAAGGGCTTCTGAGGCCCCACTGAGCAGCCTGTATTATCACAGCATCCCCACAGACTGGAGACCTTGGTGGAAGGAGATGGGTGTTGGAACCAAGAAACAGGGGATATTTAGAGACCAGGTTTGCTTGAACAGGGTAGGGTGAAGGATAAAGGGCCTAAACTAGGTCTTGTCTTCATAAGGGGAGGAAGGGGACTCTGTACAGGTATCAGCACTGGGGGAGGGATATCTACGTTAGAGACCCACCAGGAATAGCTGAGCTAGTTGGGGGCATTAACTGCTGTACCCCATTTTCACTTTTCCTTCCTTGGAGCTCCTTGGCCTCAGCTATTCAAATTCTCGGGGTGGTAACTACTCTTCTAGTGGAAGTAATAGCTCAACCCAGTTTAGGGGAGGGCAGCACAGGGCAGACCCATCAGGCACACTTTTTCCTTGGCCTTCTGGCCTTCCTGAGCTCACTGCTACCCACATTCAAGTCAGAGCTGGCTTGGTTGGAAACAGATGACTCAGGCCTGCATCCTACAGGTTGTAACAGAGCTGGGCGTAGGGACACTGAATGCCCCTCTCAATCCCTGGGCTCTTTGTACCTGATGGAGAGATAGAAGGCCTAGCTAGAGTTCCTGTTCCTTTCCAAACCAGAATTGGGCTTGACTGGCTTTCCACAATTCTGAAAATGGAAGTTTCAAGAAATTAAATGATTTGCTTTGGTTAGTCTGACCACAAGGGAGTGCCTGTGAGTGTCCAATACAAAGCCACCCACCTCAGCCTGGTGACTTGGTTTCAAGGCTGAACAAAAAGTTTGCTGGCAGGAAGATGCTAGCTTTTGTCATGCCATCCTATTCCATCCCATCCCACGCCAGGTCCCCTTCTTTGGAGTCTCAGAGGCCAAAGACCAAGTCCTCTCTTCTACCTCATCAGACTTGACTCCACCACCAACTGGCTAAGGTTTAGATCCTGGCTCCACCGGCTCCACTGGCTCCACTCTTATCTAAGGCAGGGTACTTGACCTCTCCAAAGCTCAGTGTCTCCATATGTAAAATGAGCCTGTCTTCCTACTAGTTCACTAATTCATCCTGGCCAAGGACAGTGCTGGCTGGCCTATGGGTAAAACCCTCCCTCCTGGAAGCTCCAGACCTCTCTCTAGTCTACTGCCTTGACAAGGAAAAGGAGCCTGACACACTGACCTTATGATACCAGCCCCATCAATTGTTAATGTAAGTTTTTATTTGACTGTATATACAATTAAAGCTATTAAAATTTGTAGAATATTTAGACATTTTTAAAAAGAACCATATAAATATGAATAACCTTTGTCAGTAATCCTGCTTCTAATTCCCATTGATAATAAATGTGTGCAAAGATATATGCAAGATATTGATTGCAATTTTATAATAGTAAAGAACTTCAATAGTAAATGATACTTGTACTGAGTTGTAGAGCATGATTAGGAATTAACCAGGTCTGTAGAGTGGGGAATGGGAAGAAGGGAAGTTGTCTCAATTAGAGGGAACAGCATGTGAAAAGCTAAGAGATGTGAGAGAGGCTAGTGTATTAGAGAAGTAAAAGAAATTGGAAATTACTGTAGTAAAGAATATGCTGTGAATGGGGTAAGGATAGGGCTGGAAAGAAAAGGGTCAGAGGCCGATCAAAATTATAATGCCTATTTTTAAAATCATAGTAACTTTACTCTTTGAGTAAAAAGTACTTTAGTTCAGTATGTATATAGGGAGAGATAAGAACTCTAACTCTGTATGCAGGAAATTCAAACCAAGGGAAGTAGTGAACTACCCTTGAGTTTAAATGTTACTTGAAACAATAAAATAAGGAAGATTAACAAGTCATGCTACTTTGATGTCAGATAAAATTGTCTCTATGTATAATACACTGGTCAAAGTTCAAGAACTGGTTATCTTTATAAAAATACTGCTCTCCTCTTTTGCAAGGTCATCACAAAGTTTCCAGAATTATTTGGGTAATAAGTTTTGTTTTTCATGCAAAAAGTTTAGGTTTTAGCCAAGTTCATTGTAAAGCAAAATTGTACACATTGCTACTGGATTTACATAATTTAAAAATTGCTCCAAATTTACCATTACCATAGTGTCTTAGTCATTACTTGCTGTTGCTACTACTTACTTACCTGTTCTTAAATTCCTCTTGCAGCTCCCTGTTCACCCACCATAATTGGCTCTTTTTGCTATTTCTGCTAAGTAATCCTCTCAAAACAAGCCTTTTGTTCCACCTTTTCCCACCATCTGCCTCCTGGTGGTCTTACCACATCCGCCAAGACCAAGACAATGCAGCACCATCATACCTCTTATTGCATCAACAAAAACTGAGTCAGTGGTAGTATTTGACACAAATAATTGGTGAATTGAAATAATTCCACCTTAAAATGTACCTCTGTAGGCCTTAAATAGTGAAGAGTTTCAGAAGAATTTAATTGGTTCTGAAAACAACTCTGTTAGGTCCGGGGAACAGGAAGGGCACTGCAACTGGAGCTGAGGAGGCTGTGTCGCCCCTCCCAACCTGACTTCAGGAACTAATGAACTGCCCCTTCTGGACGTCACCTGACCTCCATCCTTAAAAGCTGCCTGTGCCAAAGCCCACGTGCGCACTCACCTCCCTCCATCTTGGGTTTGGTGAGTTCTGCCGGGGAGTGCAGAAATCACCACCCCCCCCAACTTTAAATTTCCTGGTGTACCTTTCTTCTTTCTCACCCTTTCACCTCCTAAACCTTTCAAACTCATGGTGAAAGAACGAGTCTCACAACTTGGAATCATAAAATTACAGAATTTTAGAGGTATACCTAGTATGCACTTCAGAAATTTTCTTGTCCTGTTGGGGAGGATGCAGAGAAATAGTGTTACCAGACAAAGGCTGTGGATTCTTCTGCCTGACACACTCAATAACCAATTCCTGAGACACCAGAGTTACAAAGAGAGAAAGAGTTTATTACTACATGTGTACCAGGAGAACCAACAGCATAATGGCCCAAAATCTGTCTCCCTGAGTTTAGGGGGTTCAAGTTTTTTAAGGATTTTAGCAAGGGAAGATGGGGTCACTTCAGATACTAAGTTCAAAGCAGAAAAGGAGTGTTATCATCCCTTCAATAGGAGAACAGAAGTTGAAAGGAGGGGAGGCAGAGCTATCGGTACTAAAAGTATAAACCAAAAGGAAGAAGTAGCTAATGGCGAATTCATTAGCATTAGGGCCTTTGCTCTACAAGAGAATGACCAGCTCTTGCAATCAGAAAGGCACTGGATAAGGGCCTTTTACACTCATTTCAGATGTCAAGGCAGCTGGGCCACAATTCAGAAATCTCAGGTATTTCCCTGTCTACTCCAACATTCCAGAAAGCAAAAAGGAATTTTTATGTAATGTTTTACTAATCAGAATCATCCAGTAAATCCTGATTTTTCAGTTACAATAGGAGCCCTCATAACATTGTTCATGGGACTACAAAATGGTACTAAACATAGAAAATACCACATGACCTGGCAATCCCACTTCTAGGAATATATCCAAAAGAATTGAAAGCAGGAAGTTGGACAGATATTTGTACACTAAATATCATATTTGTGAATAGCATTAATCACAATAGTCAAAAGGTAGAAACAACCCAAGTGTCCATCAACAGATGAATAAACAAAATATGGTCTATGATACAATGGAGTATTATTTGGCTGTAAAAAGAAATGAAGTTCTGGTACATGCTATTACACAGATGAACCATGAAAACATTACATTGAGTGAAATAAGCCAGACACAAAAGGACAGATATTGCATGATTTCACTTACATGAAATACCTAGAATGTGAAAATTCATGGAGAAATTAGATTACAGGTTACCAGTGGTGGGGGAGGGGCAATAGAAGTTAATATTCCATGAGTACAGGGTTTCTGTTTGTGGTGATCGAAAAGTTTTGGTAATGGATGGTGGTGACAATAACATAACATTGTGAATGTAATTGATACCACTGAACTGTATATTCGAAATTGGTTAAAAATGAGAAGTTTCATGCTATTTATATATGTTACCACGATAAAAGTTAAAAAGAGAGAAAGAAAGAAAAAAAGAAAGAATGAGAGAGAGGGAAATTATCTCGTCCAGCTCCTTCTTACAGAAGCGTCTAAAGCCTAGAGAGACAACATGAAACTCCATCCCAGCATAATCAGACGGTGTAATCTTGGACCATTTATTTATCTTCTCTCTGCCTCACTTTTCTTATCTGTGAAATTTATGTTCACATGTATCCTATACTTCAGAGGGTGATTGTAAGGAATAAAGGAAACAATGCAAGTGAAGCACTTAGACCAGGGTTTAGCCCATAGGAATCATTCAGTGTTCATTGTTATGATTATGAATACAACCATGAAGCAAGGAACCATGAATCTGCTATGAATGTACAGAAAAACTTAGAAAAATCCCTAACCTCCCTAGGTCTGTTTCACAATCTCTTAGATTTAGTCAGTGCTTTAATTTGTGCTGGGCAGTTAAAATCATAGTGAAGGAACCGACAACCAGCAGTCTGGCTCCCACAACACCCACCCTCCTTCAACCAGAGCTGTTTAACTTTTGTGTAACTTTATATTTTTGTTTGATTAGAAAGTTCTACTTAAAAGAAAAAAATACCTGGTTAATGAGGTAATCTTTAAGGTTCTTTCAGCACAAGATTCTATGATTTTGCATAGTTCACACTGTGTCTGTTATTCTGGTTTTGGTATACAGAGAAGTTTTTTGTTTTTTTAAGTTTTATGGATAAGATCAACTCATGACTATTGACAGAGGGCCAGGACAGAACTCTAGGCCTCCTGACGGTAAGGAAGAGACATGATAATCTCTTGAGTTTAAATGGAAGGACATCCTCAAATGATTAATGCTCAATAATGGTTATGAACATTTTTGTATCTTGTTTATGGGAAACAAATCCTGAATTTTTGCTTCTTAGTTTCCTTTTTAATTGTTCATTGGGTAGTTGAACAATGCTGATGACTGCCTAATCTGATTACCATATTTATCGTCCAATCCTTTTCTGGGGAGCCAAAGATTCAAATTTGCTGAGTTACAGTTCATTGAGAAAGAGGATCATAAGGACAGAGCTTACCTTCAATTCTATTCGATTTATTTTTTTTTAAGATTATAGAGTAGTTATTGCCATACTATTAAAGCATCCAGGTGAGGATTTGTATAATTCAGATTGAATTCGCTGTTATAGTTCTAATTTTCATAACTCCCACCCAGATTTCAAAGCTCTCATCAAAAAGGGGTTGTAAGTCTGTTAAAATGTTAAGTGAGTAAAATTTGTTGGTGCACAGTAAGACTGCTGATCTATTTTCTCTTGGGTTCTTATTATAGTAGTCTTGTTTTCCCTGCATTTCAGATTATCCCAGGATAATGTTTGGATTTACAAGTACTATATAAGATTCAAGTATATGAATTCCATACTAGTTTTTCTATCTTGCCTTTTCAAGTGTCTTTGAACTGACATTTCCATTATACAAAATAATTTAAGAGCACTGACTTTCATCAGATAGGAAATATGAACCTAAGAGGTATATACTGCTTTCTGCTGTATAATTTTAATTCTCATTTAGAGCACGCCCAATTCACTCTGTTACAAGTCTGAATAACATACCTGAATGTATGAAATACATGCTTCTGTGTTTTCTTGAAAATTACATTAAAGTGTAAATTTCATATTCATCACTCTTATACCTGTATTTTCCCCATATGGTGAAATTATATACAATGTCAAGAAACCTTTTGCCTACCATAACACATATCTTTTGGTTTTCTTACCCAGACATGACCACTAGTCTTGGTTTATTATAATCCTTCCAGAGATGGTCAGTGCATTTTTTCTGATGTAAGAAAGCAAAATTTGTACATACATTTCATTTGATCCTTATAAAATCCTGTAAGGTAGGCAGAACAGGTTTCTTCCCTGGTTACAGAAGCAAAAACAGAAACTTGAAGAGGTTGGTTAATCATTATTATAACTCTCTTCCACAACAAATAAGTTGATTATGCGATCAGGTAAGTTTTGACTGAGCACCTCTTGTATCCAGGCATTGGGCTGAGGGGAGAGCTAGGATTCTGAGTCCTAACACATTACACCTCAGTACTGTTTCTGTTGCTTGGAGTGATTCTCGAATGCCACAGTTTAGAAGGCTGAAAGTTTTTAAATTGGGGGAGTCTTTGTCGAATTTAAACTTGTTTACTAAAGACATCTTAATTCACAGGGTGTAGTATACCCAACAACTTTGCACAACAGCTAAGGACAGTGGAAAGAGAAAAGGTTAGTTTTTCTATCTATAGTATTTGCCTGCCTAAGTATTTAGATTTTCATTTTAAAGATTTCTTAGGGAACCCCAACTATTACAAGGAAGTGTTGCTTTTGGTTGTATATTTATCCTGCTAGTGCACTCCACCCTTAGTGACTAATAAGACTGGCACCAGTTTATACTTAGGAGATGTGAATTCCGCTTACCAGCTTGTTTTCTGTGTGTGTGTGTACCTTCTGTTGCTAATGTGCAGTTATAAACAAAGGCAGATTAAAGAACTTAAAATAAATGAAAATCTGCAATGATGTGGTTGCTGTTTAATTTTTAAATTAGCCTGGCACAAAAACTTCACCTAAGCGTCATGTGGTCATAATGTGGCCTGAAGTTAGAGGGCCCTCCCTTACAGCCCACAGTGACTCAGAAGCAGCTGCAGAGAATAGGAAGGCCTGAGATTCATGTGACAAACAGCAGCCTTCACCAAAGCAAAGCAAGTGGGACAGTCTCCTTCCCCCTTGTGCTTTATGTTGCCTTTCCTAGATTTTTCACCCCCTCAATATACTCTGGATTTTCTCTTTGACCTAATTTCATCTGTGGAGAAACACTGTCCAGAAGGTCCTGCTGAGATTTTGTCTGGGCCTGCCTCACTGAAGAAGGCCAACAATCTGTTGCACACTGAGAGTGGAAAAAATGTTTCAGTGCTTCAGAGACTACTGAACACAATCTTTCCAAAGGGAATCTATTCCTTCCAGCAGATACAATTTGTATTTGTTGGGACAATGAAATCATCAATATTGAGTAGCCAACATCTAGATTTCAAAAGAGACCACACATCCTCACTATTTCTTTGAGTTATTCTTTTCCAGGTTGAGGTCATTCTGTCCCAAAGCTTGATCTGTGGATCACCTACATAAGAATCACTTAAAATAAGGAATAATTCTGGGGAAGAGCCTGGTAATCTGTGCTTTTAAAAAGGCATTTATGTATTTCTGTGCACGAAAGTTAAGAATTACTGCTGTAAAGTTTGGGTAAATTAATTCAGAGTTTACAAATCTTCATACAATCCAAAGGAGAAGAGTCTCTGGGCAGAGGTGGGTGTTATGCCTCCCCTGTTTCCATCCCACTATCCCCAGTCAACCCCCTAAAACACCAATGTTACTGCATGACCATTGCAGAAGTAAATGAGGGAGAGGATAGGTAAGAGCTAAGGAAACAACAATGTCCTCTCTGGATTATATTGGTGTAGAACTGCTTTTAGAAAGCAATGGAGCAGAATGCCTAAGAATCATTCACAAAGCTTATTAGAAATGCAAACCGCTCTTCCCTCCATTCTCATGAAGTAGGCATGGTGCTAGGGGTGGAGGGTGGGGTGTGGCTGGAAACCTACATTTGTGAAAGCACTTACAGTCATTTTGATGCAAGTTGATCTGGGGGCGCATTAGATTATCAGCCCTTTAATGTACTGGAGCTATGAGTCCCTTTTTAAAAAATTAAAAAAATTTTTTTTAAAATATGACAAGAAAGAAACACAAACATTCTTAACTTATGATCATTCCATTCTACATATATAATCAGTAATTCACAATATCATCTCATAGTTGCATATTCATCATCATGATCATTTCTTAGAATATTTGCATCAATTCTGAAAAAGAAATAAAAAGACACAGAAAAAAATTCATACATACCATACCTCTTACCCCTCCCTTTCATTGATCACTAGCATTTCAATCTAAGTTTAACATTTGTTCCCCTATTATTTATTTTTATTCCATATGTTTTACTCATGTGTTGATAAGGTAGATAAAAGGAGCATCAGACACAAGGTTTTCACAATCACACAGTCACATTGTGAAAGCTACATCATTATACAATCATCTTCAATAAACATGGCTACTGGAAAACAGCTCTACATTTTCAGGCAGTTCCCTCCAGCCTCTCCATTACATCTTGACTAACAAGGTGATATCTATTTAATGAGCAAGAATAACCTCCAGGATAACCTCTCGACTCTGTTTGGAATCTCTCAGCCATTAACACTTTATTTTTCTCATTTTGCTCTTCCCCCTTTTGGTTGAGAAGGTTTTCTCAATCCCTTGACGCTGAGTCTCAGCTCATTCTAGGGGTTTTCTCAATCCCTTGATGCCGAGTCTCAGCTATGAGTCCCTTTTAAGAGCTATGCCTCAAACAGTTTCAAAGGAAGAAAAACTGTCAGCACAAAGACCTAAGATAATTCTATACTATAAAGACATATGTAGGTGCTCTAACTAGCCAGGATTTATTTTTAGTATATTTTGTGGATTTCTTACGGGAGTGTAAACTTTCGCTTTCAAAGCAATATAGGCTAGCATCTCCACGAGCATTACAGTGTGATGACTTGGAGCTATGTACCCCAGCAAAACATGTTCTTAAACTTAATCCATTCCTGTGGGTGTGAACCCATTATAAATAGGACCTTTTGATGAGGTTGCTTCAGTTAAGGTGTGGTCCAACTGACTGGAAATGGGCTTTAATCCTATTACTGGAGGCCTTACAGAGAAGGCTTCAGAGAAGAAAGCCACTGGGAGCAGCCAGAAGCTGGATGTCAACAGAATCTGTAAGAGAAAGAAGAGGCCAGAAGAGACTTCCATGTGCATTGTCATGAGACAGAAAAGGCAAGGATAAAGAATTTCAGGTTGCCAACCCCAGAAATCCATAGTCATCTCAGAGAAAGCATCTCCTTGATGACACCTTGATTTTGAACTTCTAACCTTAAGACATAAATTCCCACTGTTTAAGCCAACCCATTGCATGGTATTTGTTTTAGCAGAAAGGAAACTAAACACGATTTGTTTGTTTGTTTTTCTTGTTTTTCCACAGGGCTTCTACTAGCTTGCATCTGGTATTCATGTGCCAGAAATGGGAATTATAAGGAGGTGAGAATAGCAAATGAAAAGGGGAGAGGTGAAATAGATATTTTATAATTTACCAAGCTATGAGTACAGAAATCAAATTCTTTGACCTCTTCCCAAAATTGCATTAAATAAAATCATTAGAAATTAAAATTTGCTTTAAATATTATCATGAATCTTTAATTTTGCCACTCAATTACCAAAGTCAGAAAATTTTATTTAAGGCCCCTGTATTTAAGATATTCAGTGTTATCTTTTGATGAAGTCTTCCTTGATTACTCAAAGTAGAGATGGTCTTGCACAGCTTTTCAATGATCAGATACAAAATGAAAATAATAGTGAAAATAACTTATAACATCTAGTGTTGATGTAAATACTTGAAAATAGGCTCCTTATATACAGTAGGTCTGAGTTTAAATTTAAATTAAAAGGCAATACTTCTCCTATATAAATCCTCACACTATGCACAAGAAATATAACAAAAGTGTTTGTTTAAACATTGTACCAAAAAGTTGGAAACAGTCTAAATGTCCATCAAACAGGATAAGGGTTAAATATATTATAGTACATCTTGTGAAATGATGTGCAGTTATTTAAAATAGTGAAGTAGATCTCTAGGCTCTAAAGGATCTGATTTGCCAAATTTAAGAATTTCTGTTTAACGAACAACACTTTAAACGAAATTAACAAATAATAGACTAGGAGAAGTATTCACAATATCTAAAATTAACAGGGGATTTAATTGTCAGTACTGCAGTTTTTGGAGTGTGGTCTGTGGATCCATGGGGGTCACAGAGACACTTTCAGTGAGGTCAGGTCAGGTCAAAACTATTTTCAAAGCAATACAAAAACTTTATTTGCCTTTTTCACTGTGTTGAGTTTTGCACTGATTGTCCAAAATCAATGTTGAGTAAAACTGATTCCGTTTTCTGACTTTGGTAATTGAGTGGGTGGTGGTGCCATTTACTGAAATAGAAAACCCAGAAAGAAGAATAATCTAAGGGGAATAGGGAAGAATTTTATTTTGAGGTGCCTGTGGGACATCCAGGAGGAGTTGGTGTATAGGCATATGTGGACCTGGAGCTCTGCAGAGAATACTGAACTGTTCATATCCACAAGCAACCTCGCTTCTGCAAGATGTACAAGCAACCTCACTTCAGCAAGACGTGTAGTAATTATGTTTCTTCTATACATAGACCATAATTCTCCTGGCTAGGATGACTTTCCCTGATATTTGCTTTTGCCCAAGGATATACAGACACTCATCTGTGTGACATTGGGCAAGTTAAAAAAAAAAATACAAACGAACAAAAGCACCCCATTTCTCAATTTTTTTTTCTGTAAGATGAGGATAAAGAACCTATTTTGTAGTATTGTTGTGAGGATTAAATGAGGTAATATACATTAAGTGCAAAGAATGGTACATAGCACATACCAAGTACTCAGTAAATATTAAAAATTATTATTACTATGGCATCTATGCTTTCTGTTTGTAGCAGATGTCACAATTGTGAGCACATCATTTGCAGGTTATTAACTCCATGAAGGTTTGGGTCTGGATCCCTGCAGTAGTACTTAGCACTAATACAGAAAAGATGCTCAAAAATACTTATTCAATGAATTAATAAATTTATCTCCCAGGGTAGCTTTTCTATTGTTGTAACTTCCTTTTCACTTCCAAACTGCCCTTGACTTAACACAAATCAACAGATTGAAGAGGCAAGTTTGCCACAACTTGTTGCCTGTGGTGGTGCACATATGTAAAGGGCAGTAGAGATGTAGGGTAGGTTGATTGGGTGGTGTGCTCTGCAAGTGGAAGGATAAATATTCATGATTCCTCTCTTAGTTGGAGCAAAATCTTAACTATACCAGGAATTAATAACATAGTAACTGTGTAGCTTTGAGCAAGCCACTTCTCTCTGATATAGAATTCCTCATTGTTAAAATAAAGAACATGGATTCTGGTCTAACGTCCTTTCTAATCCTCACATATTTCTTTTTCTTTTTTCTGTTCCTATTTCCTGCAATGCACCAGACCAAACAAATTAATTACACTTATTCTATTCAGTTTCCTCCTCTGTTTGCAGGTTGAAAATCCAACTGAGTCTTTCCATGAATCTGGAGGTAAGCTTTTTTATTGTGCATATTTTACATGGAACTTTTCCTTGAAAATGAAATAGAGAAAATATAGACTTTTTTTTCCCCATATGGCCATTAGATGTCACTCAACATCCAGGAAGTGTAAAAAATTGGGACTGCCTTATAAAATGTCTGCTTGGTCCTCCACTGAATCCATGGTTAGATCTGCTGGTAGCACATATTTGTGAGTCAGTGTCTTGCAGTATGTGGCTGATAATCTCCTCACCCATCGAGAAAACACATCCTCAAAATGTCTTAATTTCATCATTTAACTCAGCATTCAATTGTTAAGCACTTGGCTTGTTATGTACCAGGATCAACGTACTCCATGGCAAAATCCCCATTAATCCTTCAGCTCAAATACTAGCACATCCTTGGATAAATCTTTGTTATGCTTCTTGAATTCTCTTTTTCACAAGTCTTCCTTCCCAAATTCTGGAAAAGATTCCTAACTGTCTTCATGATAAAATCAACATTACAATTATAAAAAGAGATGCCATTTTTCAATTATTCAGTAGGCAAATACCCATAATTTTGATAATTGATTCAATTTAGGGTAAAAGGCATTCTCATACATTGTTAGTGGGGGCATATACTGGCTTATGAATTTTAAAAGATGATTTGCAATACCCATCAAAAGTTTAAATGTAGCAATGCTTCTTTTAGATATTTGTCATAAAGATATATAGCTGTTGCAGACAAAGCCCAAATATCTGTGGGAGGAGATATTTGCAGAATTGTTTGTGGTAGCAAAAGCCTGGAAGTGACCTAAGTGTCCATTAGCAGTGAACTAGTTCAACTGTACATCTTACAGTGCATTATAAACAGCTGTTAAGAGAAAGAAGCAGATTTATGGGAACTGATATAAAAGTAGTTGCAAAATGCATTTTGAGAAAGCTGATAGGTGCAGAAAAGGGAGGGAAATTATAATAGTCAACATCTATTGAGCACTTTATATGGAGTTTTTCATTTAATCTTCATAACTGCCTTTGGAAATAGGCACTTACATTATAACCACATTACAGGGAAATGAGGAAACTGAGGAAGTAGAAGTTAAATTGTCTGTCCAAATTCTACAGCCAATGATTGGAGGAATTGTTATTTAAACTCAGGTAAACTTGACTTCAGGGCCCTTTTTCTTGATCACATTTGTGTGCATTGTATGTAGTAGCGCAGGGTGTCATATATACATACATAAACACATATATTTATATATATATACATATGCATGATTATATACATATAAATGTATAATATATATACATAAGGCAGGGATATGTATGTACCATATAAATCTGGATTTATAAGAGCCCAGTAACAGTAACTAGATCTGAGAGAACTGGGAGTTGATGGATCAAGGGTGGAAGGGAGAATTTTTTCCCAGTCTATACTGGTTGTATTTTAGAATCATCTGGGGAACTTTAAAAAATAATCTCACAACAGAGCACTGTGTCTGATGATACAGATTTCTGAAGAACAGAGTTTCCTGGTTAACACACTTCTTTACTGTACGAAAAATGATCTCTCTTTAAAAGTTGACATATTACACTGGTTAATTTTGAAAAAAAAAAAAAGACATTTAGACTTTGACCCCAAATCCTTAATGTATATACTTTAATTGACAAATTACCTATGACTTGATATAGTCCTTAGGTAAGTTTATTCTATTTCCCTATAACAATGTAAAAAGGTTTCTGGTTTAAACCATATCCTTGATTTATATTTTTTGGCTGTAGCCCTTTCGCATTAAAATGGAAGCCAACAAAACTATTTAAATTTGTTTTATTTTTTAACTTTTATTTTGAAATAGTTTCAAACTTATAGGACAGTTATAAAAATAATAAAAATCTCATATACAGAACTCCAAAGTACCCTTACCCACACCCTCCATACTCAGATCCTTCAATTTCAACATTTTGCCACCTTTGCCATATAATTCATTTATCCACCCATCTGTCTATTTATCAATCTTTCTTTTCTTTTAAATTGTGGGAATATATATATAAGTAAATATATATATCATGAACTTTCCCATCTCAATCATTCCCAGGCATACCATTCAGTGGGATTTATTACGTTGACAATACTGTGATAGGCTTACCACCTTCTATTACTAAAACTTTCCCATCTCCCCACATAGAAACCCTGCACCCATAATGCATTATCTCCACATTCACCCTGCCCTTGGCAACCTGTATCCTAAAATCTTTCTCTGTGAGCTTGCATATTCTCTGATTTTTTTCTTTCTGGTTATCATGGGGTTTAAATGTAACATCCTAAATCTATAAGAATCTCATTAACTTCAACCCCTCTGTCCCTCCACCTTTCTGTATTTCTTGTCACAAATTACATGTTTATACACTATATTTCATTTTATGGAGTTACAACCCAAAAATACTGGCACTAATATTTAGCCATGCCATTATCCTCAATGGAGATCTCTATTTCTTCATGTGGCTTTGATCATTTTTCTAGTTTCTTTTCCTTTCAATTGGCATAACTCTTTAGCATCTCTTATAAGCCCAGTCTAGTGGTGATAAACTCCTTCAGCTTTTGTTTAATCTGGACATGTCTTAATTTCCCCCTTTTTGTTGTTTTGCTTTTTATGCTGTATGGTGGGGGTCACATATCATTCTTTTTCCATTTGAGAATTTTTGGGGGGGGGGGTGGGAGTGCACTATCCAGGAATTGAACCCAGGTGTCCTGCAAGGCAGGCGAGAATTTTACCACTGAAATACCCTTGCACCCCCTCTCCCTCATTTTTGCAAGACATTTTTGCCAGATATAGAATTCTCAGTTTGCGGGTTCTTGCCTTAAGCATTTTAAATATGTCATCCCACTACCTTCTTATCTCCATGATTTCTGATGAAAATTTGGCACAATCTTATTAAGGCCCCTTATATGTGACATGTTCCTTCTCTCTTTTAGCTTTCAGAATTCTCTCTTTATCTTTCAAGAGTTTGAGTTATATCTGTGTAGGTCTGTTTGGGTTTATTAAGATTGGGTTTTGTTGAGTGTCTTGGATGCGTGTATTCATGTCTTTCATAAAATGGAGAAGTTTCAGCCATTAGTTCTTTGAATATTCTGTCTGCCCTTTTCTCTTTTTCTTCTGGGATTCCCAGAATGCATATATTATCGTGTTCCACAGGTTCCTCAGGGTCTGTTCACATTTCTTCTTCATTCTTCTTTCTGTTCTACAGACTCAATGATCCCAGTTGTTTGTTCATTTCTTTGTTTTTGTTATTTATTTTTTTATTGTGAAAAATAATATGCAAAAATCAATAAATTTCAAAGCACACTGAACAATTAATCATAGAACAGATTACATAGTTTGGTATGGGTTACTGTTCCACAATTTTAGGTTTTTACTTCTAGCAGCTTGAAGACACTGGAGACTAAAAGAAATATCAATATAAAGACTCAGTAGGTATAGCCATTTGTTAAATCCTATCTTCTCTGTTTTAAACTCCACTTTCTCCTTTGATCTTTCTCCCAATCTTTAGGGATAGTTGGGCTGTGCCCATTTTAACTTTTTCATGTTGGAAAGGGCTGTCAGTAATATGGGATGGGGGGATGGTACTAGCTTATATTCTGGAGAGGCTGGCCCCTCTGCATTTCAGAACTTATCTGACCCAGGAACCCATCTGGAGATTGTAAGTTTCTAGAAAGTAATCATAGTGCATGGAACCTTTGTAGAATCATATATAATGTTCTAGATATTCTTTAGGGTTGTCAGGCATGTTTTTTTGTTTGTTTTAATTGTTTTATTTGGGAAAAGTGCTTCTTACAAAAGGGCAGCTGTAAAATACAGAGACCTCTGCAACAATTACTTCTTTTCTCTTAGAGTGAAAG
>PVIY010027452.1:0-34214 GCA_004026745.1 Myrmecophaga tridactyla | reverse complement strand
AATCCCTTGATGTTAATTCTCAGCTCATTCTAGGGTTTTTCTCAGTCCCTTGATGCTGAGTCTCAGCTCATTCCAGGATCTCTGTCCCACGTTGCCAGGAAGGTCCACACTCCTGGGAGTCATGTCCCACGCAGAGAGGGGGAGGGTGGTGAGACTGCTCATCATGTTGGCTGGAGAGAGAGGCCACATCTGAGCAACAAAAGAGGCTCTCTTGGGGATGACACTTAGGCCTAAATTTTAAATAGACTTGACCTATCCTTTGTGGGGTTAAGTTTCATATGAACAACCCCCAAGACTGGGAGCTCTGCCTATAGCTTTGGTTGTCCACACTGCTTGTGAGAATATCAAGAATTCAACTTGGGGAAGTTGAATTTCTCCCCGTTCTCACCATTCCCTGAAGGGGGCTTGCAAATACTTTTCCAGTCACTGATCAAATCATTCTGGGATTCATCGGGGCACCACTCTGGACAAACCAACAAAATCTCATGTGCTACCTGAGATTCCAAGTACTTATGACATTCAATCAAACTATCTACATGAGTTATATTAGGAAATGCTCTAGTCAAAATATAAATTTTGTAACAAATAAACATTTTTTGCTTTAGAGAGACCACTTCTTTTATTGCTGAGTAGTATTCCATTTTATGGATTATACCACAATCTGTTTTATTCATTTATCTGTGGATGGATATTTGCTTGTTTGTTTCAGTTTTTGCCCATTACCAATAAAGCTGTGTGAACATTTGTGTATCTTGCATGACTATGCTTCTCTTTCTTTTGGGTAAATACCTAGAAATGGAATTACTGGAGCATATGATAGGTGACATTTAAAATTTTAAAATCCTGTCAAAATTCTTCAAATTTTGTTGTACCAATGTTTCAGATTGGTTGTTCCAATTTACATTCCTATCAGCAGTGTATGAATGCCAGCATGTGGCACACTCAGACTTTATGTTTAGCCATTTGGGTGGGTATGCAGAGCTACCTTAGTGTGGATTTAATTTGTATTTCTTGAATAACTAATGATGTTGAGCATCTTTTTGAGTCTTTTTTTTTTTTTTTTGTCATCTGTATACCTTTTTGGTGAAATAGCACTGTTCAAATATTTTGCCCATGCTTTTATTGTATGATTTTTTTTTTGTATTTTTAGATATGGGTTCTTTGTCAGATATTTATTTTGGAATATATTCTCTTTGTCTGTCATTTACCTCTTCAATATTTTGACAGTGCCTTTTGAAAAGCAAAAGTTTAAAATTTTGATGAAGTCTAACTTACTGTTTTTTTTTCTTTTATTGTTTGTGCTTTTTTGTACTGTATTCAAGAGAGCTTGCAAACCTAAAGTCACTAAGATTTTCTCCAATGTTTTCTTCTATAAAGTGTTATGATTTTAGGTTTACAATTAATCCATGGTTAACTTTCAGTTAATTTTTTTGCATGTGGGATGAAGTGAACATCAAGATTCATTTTTTGCAAGTGGCTATCCAATTGTTTTAGTACCATTTGTTGTAAAGGTTTCTCTTTCCCTGATGAATTGCCTTGCCATCTTTGTAAAAAATCAACTGACCATATATATGTGAGTCCATTTCTGGACTCTATATTCTATTTCATTAATTTACTATCTGTCTTTACACCAATACAACACCATCTTGATTATTAAATCATGAAATTAGGTAGTGTAGGCCAATTAACTTTGTTTTTTTCAAAATAGATCTGTCTATTGGAGGCTGTTTACACTTCTAGATAAACATAGTCAATTTTTACATTTATATAAAAAAGCCTACTGCTATGTTAATTGAAGTTATGTTGAATCTATAGATCAACTTTGGGAAAATAACTCTTAACATTGAATCTTTTGATACTAGTATACAATATATTTTAAATTTAGGCCTTCTTTAATTCCTCTCAGCAATGTTTTATAGTTTTCAGGTGCAGGTCTTACATATCTTTTGTCAGAATTTTTTCTTAAATATTTCAAATTTTTAGATGCTGTTGTAAATGTATTTAAAAATTTTTAATTTCAGATAATTCTTTGCTAGCATATAAGGATGCAATTGATTTTTCCATATTTATTTTTCTTTTTCTTAAAAAAAGCATGAAACCAAAAAAAAAAAAGCATGGAACCTTGCTAAATCTATTTATATGCTGTAATAGCCTCTTTTATAGATTCCTTAAGATTATCAACATAGATGATTATACTAGTGTGTGCAGATAGTTTTACTTCTTCCATTCCAATCTGAATGGCTTTTATTTTGTTTTCTTGCCCTATTGCACTGGCTAAAGCATCCAGTACAGTGGTGAATGTAAGTGTTGAGAGCAATCATGACTTTCCTTTTCTAGCTCTTGATGGAAGGCATTCAGTCTTAATCATTAAGTAGATGTTTCTATGCCTAACTTGCCGAGTTTTATCAGAAATGATATTTCTTTATCAGAAATGGATGCTGGATGTGGTCAAGTGCTTTTTCACCATCTACTGAGACGATCATACACATTTTTTCTTTTTTAGGCTTTTAATATGGTGTATTATATTAATTGATTTTCAAATGTTAAATGCCCTAGGGCCTAAGGCTGGCCTTGGGGTAGCTAATCAGTGTTCTTGGGATAAACCTCATTTGGCCATGATGCCTTATTACTTTTATATACTGTTGGATTTGATCTGCTAAAATTTTTAAAGTAATTTTTGCATCTGTATTTATGTGGGGATACTTTCTTTAATTTTTTTGGTTGTTGTAATGATTTTTCTAGTTTTAGTATAGAGTAAATTTGGCCAAATAAAATGAGTTAGACAGTATTCAGTCCTCTTTAATATATTTTGGAAAAATTTGGGTAGAATTGGTATTATTATTTACTTAAAATCTTTGGTAGGATTCATGACTGAAGCCATCTGGTACAGGATCTCTTTTTTTGAAAGGTTTTTAATTGCAAATCCAATTTATTTAGTAATCATGGGGCTATTCATGGTATCTGTTATTTCTTACAATTCATGTCTTTCAAGGAATTTGTAAATTTCATCTAAGCTGAGTTTATTAACACAAGTTGTTCATAATATTCCCTCATTATCCTTTTAATATCTGAAGAATCTGTAGTGATGTCACTATTCTCATACCTAATCATGGAAAGTTGTCTGGCTGTAAGTCGTCAATTTTATTCATCTTCTCAAAGAACCAGCTTTTGGTTTCATCAATCTTCTCTATTGTTTTTGTTTTCTATTTCATTGTTTTCTACCCTGAACTTTATAATATTCTGTCTTTGGCTTACTTTGTATTTCTTTTTCTTTTTCTTTTTTAATCTAGTTCTTTAAGATGGATGCTGAGGTCATGATTTGAGGCTTTTTTTTTTCCTAACATAGGCATTTAGTACTATAAATTTCCTCCTACATACTGATTCAGCAGCATCTCACAAATTTTGATAACTTTTCATTTTCATTCAGTTCCAAATACTTTCTAGTTTCCCTTTGATTTCTTCTTTGACATGTGAATTATTTATAAATGAGAGGTTTTTTGCTTTAAGGAAGTTCACACTTTATTAGATGTCCTAAGCCTGGCCCTGGGGAAAGCCCAGGTTGGTTTCACAATCCTCTAGTAGGAAGCATTAGTGAGGAGAGGAGTGGCCTGGGGATGTTGGGGGCACTGACTTAGGGGCCTGAAACCAGCTCTGCTGATCCTTCTCCCTTCTCACTTTGCTCCAGTTCCTCTGGAATTATCACATGGTGAGAATCTATTTTGCAGACATAGTCAGGCTCTAAGTCATGCTGGGTAATCCTGCAGTGGGACCTCAAATTTCCAATAGTTCGGGAGATTTTCCTGAGATCTTTCTGGTATTGACTTCCAATTCAATTATATTCCACTGAGCTAAAAGTATATACTTTGTATGATTTTAATGCTTTTAAATATATTGAGATTTTGTTTCATGACCCAGAATAATGTCCATGCTCAATGTCCACTTGGAAAGAATATAAATTATTGTTGGGTGTAGTTTTCAAATAATTTCAATTAGGCTAATTTTGTTGACATTGTTGTTCAAGACTTCTATATCTTTTCTGATTTCCTGTCTACTAATTCTATCAGTTATCATTGATGTATCTGATTATAGTTATGGATTTGCTTATTTCTCCTTGCTATTCTCTCAATTTTGCTTCATGTATTTTGAAGCTGTTTTCATTAGCACTCAGTGTTGTGAAATCTTGTTATGTTGACAGCTTTATCATTATGAAGTGACGCTATTTTTTTTTTCAATGTCTGGTAGTGTTCTTTCTTCTGAAATATGCTTTGTGTAATATTAAAATAGCCATTCCAACTTTCTTTTGATTAGTATTAGCATGATGCATCTTTTTCTGTTATTTTTTCCTTTTAACCCATTTGTTTCTTAATATTCAAAGTGTGTTTCTCACAGGCTGAATGTAATTGAGTCTTGTCTTTATAACCAATCTGAGAATCTCTGCCTTTTAATTGGAATGCTTAGACAATTTACGTTTAGTTTTATTATTTATATCATTAAGCTTAAATCTACCATCTTCATAGTTGTTTGCTGATGTCTTACTTGTCCTTCGTTAGTTTTCTGGGTTTTTTTAAATTTTATTTTTGCCTTTTCAAGTATTTCTTCTAAAGCTTAGAGTATACCTTTTATCACAGCCCATGTTAAAATAATATTATACCACTTCATAAATAGTTTAAGTACTTTACATTGGTATACTATCATTTCTCCCTTCCTGGAAGACTTTTTTTTACTATTACAATACATTTTAGTTCTACATACATTATAAATCCCAGAATACGCTGTTATTAATTTTGATTTAAATTGTCAGTTATTGTTTAAAGAGTCTTCAGGAATTAAAAAAATACCTTTATATTTACTTACATATTTACCATTTCTGGTTCTCTTGATCCTTTTGTATAGATCTAGGTTTCCTTCTTCCTTCTGGTGTCATTTCCTTTCCGTTTGAAGGATGCCCTTCAATTTTTCTTGCAGTGCAGCCCTACTGGTTATGAATTCTTTCAGATTTTGTATATATAAAGTTGTCTATATTTCATATTCTTTTTTTTTTTTTTGCATGGGCAGGCACTGGGAATTGAACCCAGGTCTGGCATGGCAGGCAGAAACTCTGACTGCTGAGCCACTGTGGCCTACCCCATATTCATTTTTTTAAAAGATACTTTTGCTGGAAATAGAATTCTGAGTTGACAGATTTTTCTTCATTACTTAAGAGATGTTGCTCCACTATCTTCTGGTTTGCACTTTTTTTGATAAAGTGACTAATGTCATTTTATATTCATTTCCCTATATGTCATATGTGTTTATCTTTGGCTGCTTTTAAGATTTTCTCTCATCACTGCTTTTATCTAATTGGTTATGATTTGTAGTTTTCTTCATGCTGCTTGTGCTTGGGGTTCATTGAGCTTCTTTCATAGTTTTCATCAAATTTCCGATGTTTTTGGCCATTATTTATTTAGTCTGCCTACTCCTTGAGGATTTAATATGTTATATATATTTTAAGCTGCTTAAAATTTTCTCACATCTAAGTGATGCTTTATTCACTTTCATTTTCAATCTTTTTTTCTTGTTTCTTTCTGTATTGATTCTATCGCTATGGCTTTAAGTTCACCATAATTTTCTTCTGCAGCACCTACACCCCGTCCAGTATATTTTTCACCTCAAATACCAGGTTCGATTATATATGATGAAACATAGGTTTTTATCTCTCAAGTTCAAATTCAAAGATCATTTTTAGATTTTTCATGTTTTTCCTTATGTTCAATCTTTCCTTTACCTTTTTGATAATACAGACTATAGTTTAAATGTCATATAGTTATAATGACCATAGCATTTTAATGTCTTTGTCTACTGATTCTATAATTTGTATAATTTCTGATTGATTTTTTTTCACATTATGGGTTATATTTTCCCGCTTCTTTGGATGCCTGGTAATTTTTTATTGGATGACAGACATTACAAATATTACTTTGTTGGGGGCTGGATATTTAAATTCCTATAAATATCCTTGATCTTTGAGAGTTCCTCTGGAATGCAATTAAGTAGACTGGAAACAATTTGAATATTTTAAGGCTAATATTTTAAACTTTTCCAAGCAGAAGCAGAGAAGTTCATTTTTTTTCCCACTACTGAGGATGTAATCGTACTCTGAATTATGAGGTTTCCCCATTCTGGCGGGTTGAAATGTAAACTATTCTGGCCCTGTGTGAATCTTGGGTTTCTTTCTCTAGTTTCCTTTTTGGTGATTCTTTCCCCAGCCTTGGGTAGTTTGCTCACAGACATGCAGAATTCAGATGAAGACTCAAGGGTGACCCTCTAAAGATCTTCAGTGCTTTCTCAATGTAGCTTTCCCCTGTTTAGTACTCTGCCTTTCAAACTTTACTCCAGCCCCGTTAGACTCCCATCATTGTCCACTCAATTCATGGCTGACACTGTGCTCTGCTCTTGGAAGCTCTCTCCAGGCAATAAGCTGGGTCAAGCATGAGACTCACTTCATTTGCTTCCCTCTCTCAGAGATCACTCTCCTGTGATATTTGAGATTTAATGTCTGAAAAACATTGTTGCATAAGTTTGGTATGGTTTTTTAGTTATTTCAGACAGAAGAGTAAATCTGGTTCTTATTATTTCATCCTGGTCATAAGTGGAAGTCTTGGTAAATTTATTTTTTGGCTGAATTGTTTTCCACTTATTTCCTAGGCTGTAAACCTATGTGCCATAGTCTCTGAGTCTTTGCGTATCATCAAATACCCTCCTTTCATAAAATAGGGAGTGATATTTTGGCTAAATATAATATTCTCCAGTTGCAGTCCTTTTCCTTTAGTCTGGAATGTTTTTTCTCTTCTGATTTCTCTCTTTCTGATTTGTAGATGAGAAGTTAAATGCCAACTATTTTTTCCCCATTGTATATACCTAGTTCTAAATGTTAAGGAATTTTAAATTTTTTCTTCTCTGTCCTTGGAATTCGGAATTTTTAAAAAATCAGGTTTTGCCTCTTTTGATCAGTCCATCCTGGGCTGTATTGAGCTCTTAAACTGTAGACTCAGGCTTTTCTTTAAACTAAGGACAATTTCCCTCTACTTGTTTGGTCATGCCTTTACTCTGTATATACCCTTTTCTTTCTACCTGAAATCCTAATATCTGAAATCCTTTACCTGAGATTTAAAATTTTATTTGTTTTCTAAAATAAATTTCTAATAAACGCATTTGGTGGGAAAACATAACCTGAATTGTGAGGCTATTTTTCAGTCATTTAAAGAAGTATTAGTGTGAATATTCATAAGTTTTGCTGCTTAAAAATTAAATTGTTTGATTTCAGGGTGCTTCCCATAAGCTCTTGGGGGTATTACAGAGTATAGAGTATATCTACTATGTATATATGTATGTATATTTGTATAATACGTAGTATAATTTCAAAAATATGAAGAAAATCTGAATTCCAAAACTTTACTGGCCTCAATGGTATCAGATAAGAGATTATAGATCCATAGTCCCGTGTTGGCTTTCAGGATTTGCCCTCACGGTTAATTTTTTACTTAATATTTTTCAGTCTTTGAATTTTTCCTCTAAGTTTAATATATTTTTTCTCTGTTTGATCCTTCTAGTTAACAATCAGATCTCAATTCTTAATGGCTTCTACTCCAGTTTATCGATGCTCACTATAATGTTTGAAAAATCATGTTTTTAAAATTTATGTTACAATTAAATCTTTTTCATTCTGTCTTTCTCTCTCTTTCATAAAGGAGTTGTGTGTTTACTGCAGTAAATCTGTTTTCTGAAGAAGTTTTTTGCTCTTTCCCTCTCTGGTTGCCTTATTCTTGTGACATTAAGGTTGTGGTTTGACTGCAAATGACTGATTCCCACCCCCAAATAAATAAAAAGAGCTATTCAAAAAGATAGATGTTTATTTCTCATATACATTTAAGCAATTCAGGACTGCTGGTTTCAGGGCAGTTACACGGTTATCCAGGGACCAAGTGCTTCTGGTTTTTGTTTGTTTGCTTTTTGCCTTGCCTTCCTCAGCATTTGTCTTCCATTTTCTGCTTGGAGCAGGCTACTCCACCTGTGGCTGTCACATCAGCAATCCAATCAGCAAGAGTGAGGTGAGAAAAGGAACGTGCCCAGTGCTTTCCTTTAAGGACATTTTCTTGAAGATGCACATATCAACTCTATCTCCAAAACCTACCAACAAGGCAATGTGGGAAGTGCAGTCCATATTGGGTGTCCCTGTGCCCAGGCAAAATTATTACATTATAGAATGTGAGGAAAATGGATTTGAGGGGACTTGTAGCAGTCTTTGACACCTTCCCCTGAGATACCTTGTTATTTTCCTTTGCCTAGTTATTACCCTAGCAACCAACTTAAGAAGTTGGTGTGTCTTGCCTGGCCCAAACCCATAAATGGTGAGGGGACAGTAGCCCACATTCCCATAGTCCCCAAGACTATGCTATACTGCCTTCTTGGGAAAGGATTAAAAAAATAAAGAATGGAAGTATAGTTTTGCCACGCATGAATACAACAAAAGGAAAATAGTGAAATAAAAATTTGGAAGCAGCAGATGATTTAAATGTAAGCAGAACAAAATCACAACATTGATGATAATAACTTTCACATGGGACTTTACGATTTTCACATTTTCCCCACATTCTGGGTATTATTGAGACAGATCATAAAAACAAGCACTATTTGTAGACAGTCCTGTTGATTTCCTATTGTTGCCATAACAAATTACCACAGACTTAGAGGCTTTAAACATTGCAAATTTTTTCTCTTATAGTCCTGGAGGTCAGAAGTCTGGAATGAGTCTTACAGGACTAACATGAAGATGTTAGGTAAGGCTGGTTCCTTTCGAGGCTCCAGGGGAGAATTGATCCTTGTCTCTTCCAGTCTCTAGAGGCTGCCTGAATTCCTTGA
Source organism: Myrmecophaga tridactyla (assembly GCA_004026745.1). Taxonomy (NCBI): domain Eukaryota; kingdom Metazoa; phylum Chordata; class Mammalia; order Pilosa; family Myrmecophagidae; genus Myrmecophaga; species Myrmecophaga tridactyla. The sequence continues at coordinate 25,316 of PVIY010027452.1, read as the reverse complement.
TGCTTGACTGTATCACTCCAACTTCTGCTTCCGTGGACACATTGCTTTATTTTACTACTCGCTTTCATGTCTTGCATCCCTCTTTTAAGGGATGGGACCCACCCAGATAATCCAGGATGATCTCTTCATCTCAAAATCCTTAACCTATTCCTATCTGCAAAGCTCCTTTTGGCACATTCAACATCCTGGGCTCACAATGTCAATATGTCTTTTCTGATCCTTGCAACACTCCTGAAATGGAAGTGTGATATTCAATGTTTGTGTTATATTCAGCTTGCAAATGAGAAATCAGAGGCTCAGAGATATAAATAACTGAGGTTGCAGTTTCTACATGGTAGAGACAGAATTCAAAGCCAAAGTGCCCAACTAAAATTCATGCTCCTTTAATAAACATCAATATCCCCATTATACAAATTATAACCATCTATCAATGAAACAACCCTAGACATATTGGGGAGGCATCAGAGACTTTGTGAATTCTTTCTTTAATTTTCACACCCTTGCAATTAATCCAGAAATGGGACTGATTTCAATCATCCACGTTCACTCCATGAGAAAAATTGTCCCTAAAAAATTGAGAATGTAAACACGACACATAGAACATAATGACACTTATGATAGAAAATCGTCTGCACTGCTGAAGAGAGGAGTCCTTTTCCATCTCTCCTTGCACAGTGAATTACTAACAGGGTGTGATGGTGTCTCTCGGAGGGGAAGGTGTTTCTCTGATTTCCTTGCAAAGGACATGGCTGTGTTTTTCTAGGCATTCACAGTCATATTGTCGGCAAAGTGTAAGAACAGCCCTTAGTTAACCACAGGAGCTATTGACTCCCTTTTTCTCACTGGTGGGGGCCTAGTTTTCTGCCTCCTTCTTGCAGCTGTAATAACCGCTGTGAGGGAATCTCAACTACAGTAGGGAATTTTAAAAAGCCTGATGTCATATGCCAAACAAACAAGGAAAGTCCTCTTGACCAAAAGAGACTTTGCAGTATTTGATAAGAAATTTATGCCAACTCATGCACCTATTATTACTACCTTGGAAAGAGAAATCTGCACATAGAGATCTGATCTGTCTCTGTTCTAGAATATGATGGAGAAATAATAATGTCTTATGGATAAAATGCCTTTTGGGCCAGGATCTTTGGTGGATACTGTTTCAGTTAATCCTCACAATTCCTTTAGGAAGTAGGTAGTGATATGGATGGCATCTTACAGATAAGAAAATTAATATTTAGAAAGTTGAGTCATATATCGGAGCTGTGCATCATTAAGGGATGGCACTGGGGTTTGAACACACTGTGCATGAGTCTAGGCTACAGTCTGTGAATCAAACAATCTTATGAGTCCTTCTGAAGTTTAGTGTACACACTATTATGTGTACTTATTTCCTGACCAACTAGCTTTCAGTTTCTAGAGGTGAAACGAGAGAGAGGTTCTTTACTTCTCAATGAGTGAGCTTTAACCTAGAAAATACAGACCATATTTAGAAGTGTTTCTTAATCTTCACCCACATTCCTGTGGGTGTAACCTCACTGTAAATAGGACCACTTGATGATGTTATTTTCAGTTAAGGTGTGGCCTGAAGGAATGATGGTTGGTCTTATGCAAGTTTGGAACTTTCATGTACCCCAGAAAAGCCATGTTCTTTAATCCTCATTCAGTATTGCTAGGTGGGATCTTTTTAATTGTTTCTATGGAGATGTGACCCACCCAATTGTGGGTGTGACCTTTTGATTAGGTGGTTTGATTAGGTTTCCGTGGAGATGCGTCTCCACCTATTCAAGGTGAAGTTGCTTATTGGAACCCTTTAAGAAGGAACCATTTTGGAAAAATAGAGCCAACAGAGCCCACACAAGCCAGAGACTTTTGCAGATGAAGAAGGAAAATGCCCATGAGGAAGTCCTATGAAATGAGGAGAGAAAGTTAGTAGCCATTGTCATGTGCCTTCCCAGCTGACAGAGGTGTCCAGGAGCCAGAGACTTCAGTAGATGCCAGCCAGGTGCCTTCCCAACTGACAGAGGTGTTCTGGACAGCATCAGCCTTTCTTGAGTGAAGGTAACTTCTTTTTGGTACCTTAATTTGGACAGTTTCATGGCCTTAGGACTGTAAATTTGCAACTTAATATGTTCCCTTTTTGAAAGCTGTTCTGTTTCTGGTATAGTGCATTCCAGCAGCTTTAACAAACTAAAACAGGTCTTAATCTAGATTACTGGGGTTCTTTATAAACAGAAGAAATTCAGACATAGAGAGAAGACACAGGGAGGAGAGGGAAACTGTCCTTCTGAAATAATTGAACTAGTGAACACTAAAGAGTTTGCATCTGGAAGAATCTGGAAGAGAAAGGAGAGGACATGGCCATATGACACAAGGCAGGGATACAATGCAGAGATTGCCAAGGATCACTAGAAGCCAGCCCCAGAATGCTGCAACCGTCATTTTGGGGAGAAAGTTTTGCCTTGCTGATGCTTCTGTTTTGGACTTAGCCTCAAAATTGTGTGCCAATAAATTCCCATTGCTTAGGCCAACTCATAGACTCTCAAGAAGTGGGTAAAAACAAAGCAAACTTTCCCTAATGGGAAGAAAAAGAAAGGAAACAATGAAGGAAGTAAAGGGCTGCAGTGACCTCTCCAGTGGGGATGGGGACAACTATATGTTCTAGCTTATCTAAAAACCGAGGCAGGACTGTGGCTCTCCTAGGTCAAGTCCTCTTGGTTTCTGGCAAGCTAGGAGTTGTCCTGGATCCAAGGAAGAGTGGCCAGGTAGGCATTTCATATCTGTGATGCCCTGGCATAAGTCACACAGATGCTCTAACAGTGAATGGCTGGGGTCTTATCACACTCAAATATACAAGACCTCTCATGTGTGCCTAAAGGTAAATTGCTGCTGTTTGATGCTGCTAAATCACCCAGCCTTGCAAATTAAGGTTAGCATGGGATCAAAGAACCTGTTATGAAATTATATTTACTTGAGGGGCTCTAGGCTTCAAAGTGAATTTTCCCAGAGGCCCTTTACAAATTCTTATGTCAGACCATTCTTGAGTTTATTAACACTTAGACATAGGTTAATATTCTTAATGCATGAAAGGGTTCTTATGAAATTAATACAAAAACAAAGATGAATAACCCAGCATAAAACTAGGAGAAACAAATAAGCCATTCCCAAAGAAAGAAATATAAATTTCCAAAATTACAAAAAAGTGGACAATCTTACTCTTAATGAAAGTATTTAAAGTAAATAAATGAGATATTTTTTACCTACCAAATTGAAATACCCAGTCCCACAGCCTAAGTCATTCCATGCAGGAGCATAGGGACTACCAGACCCATTGTACCCACAAGTAGATTGTCCACTGAGTTGCACATTGCCCACAACCCAGTTCCAGGGTTGGCAGCTTTCAGTGCACACCAAGACTTGTGGCCTTGACTGGCTTTTCACCTGGTTGGTGCCAGCCAAGCTGGCTAACTTAGTCAGGGAGAGGTGGCCCTGAGGGAAAGAAGTGGCCCAAGAATGCTATCTGCCGGGAAGATGTGTAAGCTGAAGTCTGGCAAACTGCCTATCTGCCTAGCTTTTAACAAATCTTCAAGTAGAGTTGCACCTCCTGCATGAGGTCCCAGTCTTGGTTTGGTAGGGAATTACTGGCAAAGCAAGTGCGGAAGGAGACCTTCAATGCAAATCCAAGCAACTACACAATCTTAGATGAGCGAGGGAAATCAACTTTCAAAATAACCTTATCAAGGTAATCAAATGCCTTGAAATCAGCAGAAAATTGCAAAGCATATGAAGATGCAAGAAAATATGGCTCAGCTAAGTGTATAAATTAAAACATCAGAGAAGACACAGAATTTAGAACAACTAATCAAAGATATTCATAAAAATCTCCTAAATAAGTTAAAGACATAAAGGATATCAAGAAGACACTAGAAGAGCATAAAGAAGAATTTGAAAGAATAAATAGGAAAATAGCAGATCTTTTGGAAATAAAAGATAGTGTAGATCAAATTAAAAATATAGTAGAGACACAGAACAGCAGATTTGAAGAGGCAGAAGAAAGGATAATTGAACTAGAGGACAGGACAACAGATTTAGAATGCACCAAAGAACAAATGGTATAAAAGATGGAAAAATTTGAATTGGATCTCAGGGAAATAATGGATAACATGAAGCACACAAATATAAGAATCGCTGGTGTCCCAGAAGGAGAAGAAAAGAATAAAGGGATAGGATGATTCTTTGAGGAGATAATTGGGGAAAACTTCCCAACCCTTCAAAAGACATAAATATGTAAATCAAAGAAGTTCAAGGTACTCCAAGTAGAATAAATCCAAATAGGCCTACTCCAAGATACATACTAATCAGACTGTCAAATGCTAAAGAGAAGCAGAAAATCCTGAAAGCAGCATGAGAAAAACAATTCACCACATACAAGTGAAGTCATATAAAACTAAATTTGGACTACTCAATAGGTATCCTTCCCCCTGTATGGGACATGACATCCAGGGTTGTAAGTCTCCCTGGCAACATGGAACATGACTCTCAGGGATGAGCCTATCCCTGACACCATGGGAACAACAATGCCTACCTGACCAAAAGGGGAAAAGAAATGACAAAATAACATATCGGTGACTAAGAGAGTTCAAATAGAGTGAAGAGACTATTCTGGAGGTTGCTCTTATGCAATCTTTGGCTGGATATTGCCAATTGCCATGGTTATGCAAAGACCCCAAAAACAGTATTCCTGTAAACTCTAAAGCATAACCAAGGATCTATCTGAGACTCTATAAAATTTTCACTCACAAAGTGTATTTTTCAGAAACATAAAACCTCCAGATTGTTCATATGCCAGATAAGCCCTGAAACCCAGAGTTACCAGTCTCTCCAAGAGCATCAACCAGTTATATCCCCTTATCCCATAAAGTCAGCATCCCTTTCTTAAATGAAAAAGTTAGAATGGTCATTGTCTAAAAATACCTCTAAAGACTGGGAGAAAAATCAAAGGAGAAGGAGGAGTTAGAGAAAATGAGATTTAACAAAGGAGTGTGACTGCTGAATCATTATATTGACATTTATTTTTAATCTCCAGTGTCTTAGAGCAGCTAGAAGGAAACATCTGAAATGATGGAACCTTCCCACATTGCCAGGGAGACTTATATCCCTGGATGTCATGTTCACAGATGGGGAAAGGGTGCCTATTGAGTAGCCTGAATTTAGTTTTATGTGACTTCATTTGTATGTGGTGAATTGCTTTTCTCTTTGAAATTTCTTCTGTAACTACTCATTAAAATGTACTTTGAAATGTATTGCTTTTTAATAAATGTGTTATATTTCACAATAAAAATATCAAAAGAAATAATCCAAGGGCTCCCTTTTCCCCTTCCTGGGCAAGAGGTGTCTATGGGACATCTGCTACTGCCACCATTGCTGGGTGCTCTTTGGCAAGGAGGAGTAGGAGTGCAAGCTTAGTGACACAAGTACAAAAATAAATGATAAAGTATTATATGAAAAAATCTCAAATCAAGGATAACATTTTGATGCTTGGCATCTAGACTCCCTTGTACCCTCATTATGCTAGCAACAACTGCAGATCATAAACAAAGAATCTGTGACGTTTGGGCTTGCAGCCTGGATGAAGAGATGAAGAGAATTCATCATTATCTGTGTTGCTATGGACACCGAGTTTCCAAGTGTAGTTGCAAGGGCCATTGGAGAATTCAGGAGCAATGCTACCTATCAGTACAACTCTTGTGCTGTAATGTAGGCTGGTTAAAGATAATTCACTGACAGCAGGCCACGGTGGCTCAGTAGGCAGACTTCTTGCCTGCCAGAGACCCAGGTTTGAGTCCCGGTGCCTGCCCATACAAAAAAAAAAACAACAATGGGATAATTCATCGAGGACTCACATTTATGAATGATCAAGAATATCCTCCAGGAACTTTAACATGGCAGTTTAATCTTTTTAAACTTTTGTGTGTGTGTGTGAAATATAACATATATACAAAGAAAAGAAAGAAAAGGCAATAATTGTCAAAGTACAGTGCAACAAGTAGTTATAGAACAGATTTTAGAGTTTGTTATGAGTTACCATTCCATTATTTCAGATTTTTCCTTCTAGTTACTCCAAAACACAGGAAGATAGAAGAAATATCAATACAGTGATTCAGCAGTCATACTTATTTGTCAAATCCCATTTCCTCTGTTATAACTTCTCCTTCTCCTTTGATACTTCTCCCAATCTATAGGGATCTTTAGGCAAGGCCTGTTCTGACTTTTTCATGTTGAGAAGGGGTGTCAACACTAAAGGATAGGGAAATGTAATTATTTGATAATCTTGGAGAGGCAGGTCCCTTTTGTTTCAGGATTTATATGACCTGGGAATCCTCTGGAAATTACAGGTTCCAGGAAAGCAAACTTAGTGCATGAAACTTTGATAGAGTCTCAGTTTGAGCCCTAGGTGGTCCTAAGAGTTCACAGGAGTGATGTTGGTTGGGATTTCGCAGACCATAGCAATTAACACTATATAACTGAAGCTTGCATAAGAGTAGCCTCAAGAATAGCCACTTAACTCTATTTGATCTCTTTTAGCCATTGATGCCTTATTTTATTACACTCCTTTTCTTCCTTTTGGCCAGAAAAGTTTTGTCGATCCCATGGTGCCAGGGCCAGACTCATTTCCAGGAGTCATACCCATCTTGTCAGGTTGACTTTCATGTCCCTGAATGTCATGTCCCATGTAGGGGAGAGGGTAATGATTTTACCAATGCTTTCTTTTTTTTCTTTTAAAAAGAGAATTTATTAAGTTGCAAGTTTACATTTCCAAAGCCATAAAAAATGTCCAAACTAAGGCATCAAGATAAAGATACCTTAACTCCAAAGAAAGGGCTGATTAAGTTTGGGATTTCTCTCTCAGCTGGGAAGGCACAAGGTGAGGTCTGCTAGCTTTCTCTCCTCATTTCATGTGTCTTCCCTGGGGGTGTTTTCCTTCTGCATCTCCAGAAGTCTCTGGCTGTACAGACTCTGTTGGCTGAAGCTCTTTCCAAAATGGTTCCCTCTTAAAGGGCTCCAGTAGTGACCAACCTTGATTGGGTGGAGACACATCTCCATGGAAACCATCTAATCAAAGGTGGGTCTCACAATTGAGTGGGTCACATCTTCTTGGAAACAGCAAAAAAGATCCCACCCAGCAATATTGATGACTACCAATAGTTTTTAATATCAGCCCACCATAATCTGAGATGTATTCAGGTATTACATTAAGCTATACAGAATTACAGGATCTCATTTTCATTTTGGACTCCAGGAGTTTGGGTTGTTTAAAAGAGCTATCCAGACAGGTTGATTGAGACTGTTTGTTACAGAAAATTTAGGTTCTAGATACAATAAACCTCTGTTCCTTTGGTCTCAAAATATAGGTGAAGTTGTAAGGTACATACACTACCATCTTTTACCCTGTATTCTGCTTTATCTGAGTCCCAGCCTGAATGGCTTCATCTTTATCTATAATTGAGGCCTGATCTCTTTTTTGGATACTTTAACTGTTATTATATATAGTTATACTAACTTTCAGGGCTACAGCACTTCATTTCTGGATCTTAGGTATCACAGAGTTACTCAAAGTTCCAGGGAAATATCTGCTGATACAATTATAGTCCTGTGTCTCAGAATCTAGATATACACTTACAACTTCAGAAGACTATGTGTGGCTGCTATAAGTGCTAACAATCTAGGCTCCCATTTTCTTATAAGTATTTTCTGAAAGAGACCTTAGCATATTTGTTCTTTGGTTTCTGGATTATTTTGCACACAACACATTGTCCCCAAGATTTTTCTATAGCTTGTTGTGTGCCTCTTGATGGCCTTCCTTTTTGTAGCTGCACCAAACTCCGTCATTTAAATGTATCAGTTTGCCATTCTCCTTCTCAGTCATTGTATCCTTTGGCTTCCTCCATCTATTGGGCATGATAGATAATGTCCAAAATGAACAAAACATGTCTTACAGCATCCTTACTTGGTTGCACAATCATCAACATTCTCAATTTTAGACACTTTTCATTGGTCCATAGAGACAAAGAACCTATAAATACAGTCTCACCATATATCAAATAAAAACTACCCTTTATCACTTGTCCCTCCCCCTGCAATAAGTTGCTCCTGGTAGCTTTGTAGCGCTAGCTTTCTCTCCAGGTTTCTTCAATGGCTTCCCTGGGCTCTGTCTGTTCTTTTGGCTCTGTTGGTTCTGTTGGCTCTGAGGCATCTATTGTTTCTGTTGATTCTGTCAGCTCTTACTCTCTCCAAAATGTATCCTCTTTTAAAGAATTCCAGTAAACTAATCAAGGCCCCCTGGAATGGGTGGTGTCACATCTCCAGCTAGTCACAGGTAACACCCACACTTGGGCGCATCAACTCTCTGTGGAGATAATCTAATCAAAGTTTCCAACCTATGGTATTGAATCAGGATTAAAAGAAATGGCTGCTTCCACAAGATTGGATCAAGATTAAAACATGTCTTTTCTAGGGTACACAACATGTTCAAACTGGCACAATTGCATCCTGGCAGCATTAGGAAACCAAAACAGATTTTGGTGTCAGAAAAATCTGGGGTGCTGCGAGAAACAAATTCCAAAAATACTGACACAACTTTATAAATGGATAAGGGGAAGATTCTGAAAAAATTGTGAGATGATGATAGAGAGGGCCTAGATTGTTTTGAAGAGACTGTTGGTAGAAATATGGACTCTAAGGATGTTGCCAATGGGTCTTAAATGTAAATGATGAATGTTTCATTGGAAACTGGATGGAAGGTGACCCATGTTTTAAATTCTCAGAGAATTTGTCAAAATTGAGTCCAGGTCCTGGGTAGAAGTGAGTATTTGAATATGATGATCTGGGATACTTAGCTGAAGAGATTTCCATACTAAGTGTGGAAATTCATCCTTGCAGCTTTTCAGTAAAATGAGATAGGAAAGGGATAAGTTGAGAAATGAACCATTGGGTACAAAGAAACCAGAAATTGATGGTCTGGAAAAGTATGGGCTTCCAGAAAGTGAGACCCCAGAGAATAGTGCCCCACATAAGGATTTAACCAAACATGGAATCAGTCAACCATTTCAGCCCAAACCAGGATTGGAGGTGGATTTATCCAGAAAGAATCTGTGGTAAGTCCTATTGTCTGATGGTTGTGATGCCTTTGTGCTGCATGGAAAACTGACAGGTGTGTTGCAAGAAACACAGGCAGTCTGGATGGAACGGGACAGTAAAGAGACAGACTGAAGGAAAAATGACTTCAAAGGCAGAAATATGGATGCTAAAGTATGGAGCCAAGAAATCTTGGGCTAGGAGAGTGGACCTACACATCCATGTGGAGAAGGTGAGTTCTCAATGTTCAGGAAGAGTTTTGCCACTTCAGGCTTCAGATAGGGGAGAACATATACCCTGGGGATTGGGGAGACCCTCTCCACCACCCCACTGTTCTGAAGGGGTTGAGTATGTGCCCTGGAGATGACAGAGAGTCTGGGTATCATCCAGATGCTTGAAGAAGGTAGGGTCAAGAACAAGGTGGTCTCCTCAATGCTTGGATATGTTGGAATGCTCACCCCTGTGTTTGGAGAGGGCAGAACCACTGCATATGCTCTTTGGAAAGGGTGGGATTGCCCTCTGAAGCCCCAAGAATAAATGATTCTCAGACCTTAATATCTAGTGGAGTTGTCTTAGTGTTTTTCATAACTGTTTGGGGTTGGTGAACCCTGTTTGCCTTACAATTTCTTCTTGTGGCAATGAAATATTTATCCTATGACTGTCCCTCCTTCATATATTGGGTGCAGATAACTTGTTCTAAGTTTCACAGGCCCACTGTCAGAAGAGAATTTTGCCTTTGGACAAACCACACCTGTAGCTGATTTGATATGAATTTGAACTGTTTTTGACTTGGTATTGTATTTGTACTGTTACTGAAATGATTTAAGGTTTTTTTTTATATTGTGATTGGATGAATGTATTTTGCATTTGGAAAGAACATTTTGGGGTCCAGATGGTGGGATGTGCTGGTTTGAAACTGTTATGAATCCCAGAAGAGCCATGCTCTTTTAATCCAATCTTATGGGTACAGGTTTGTTGCGGGTGGAGTTTTTGGATTAGTTTTTTTCCACAGAGATGTGACCCACTCAATTCTGTGTGGGACCTCTAGATTAGATTACTTTCAGGGAGACGTGACCCCCACCGATTCAAAGTGGCTCTTAGTTAACTGGAATCCTTGAAAAAGCTCACAAGGAGAGAGAAAGAGAGGGAGAGAGAGAGAGCTCAGAGCTGACAGAGAGAGCAGAAAGATGAAGGCAAGACACAGGCATTTGGAATCAAGACACAGAAATTTGGAGATGTTAAGCTAAGAGATAAAACAGACTCTGCCCTGGATAACCTAAGTGAGGAACCACAGACGCTCAGAGTGAAAACCACTGGAAACAGGAGCTGAGAGAATCATTGAAAACCAGAAGCTGGGAGAGAAGGACAGCATACATTACCATGTACCTTCCTAGCTGACAGACTTGTTCCAGATACCGGTGGCCTTTCTTCAGAGTCAAGGTATCCTTGTCTGGATGTCTTAATTTGGACATTTTCATGGCCTTAGAACTGTAAGTTTGTAACCTAATAAATTCCCTTTTTAAAGCCAATCCATTTTTGTTAAATTGAATTCCGGCAACTTTAACAAACCAAAATAAGTACCTCATGGAAAGCTGCAAAAATCTCAAAGGGGGACATGTCGTTGCTGAGCTGTTAGAGCTGGAATGGACAGGACCATGACATCAGGCAGGATCTAATTCATTGCTTATGGGAACGGCCTTTTTGAAAAGGAAAGAAATGTTCTTTGGAGATCATAGTGCTGATGTCCAGTATTGTGGTCATTTGTATGACCTTAGTTTGGCTCATCCTATGTAAAGAATGGCACAGGGAACACATATGAAGAGGAAGCCAACAAGCAGTCGTGACATGAAATAGCCCTTTTATTTTCTTTTATTTTATTTTTGCATGGGCAGGCTCTGGGAATTGAACCTGGGTCTCCGGTATAGCAGGTGAGAATTTTGCTACTGAGACACCATTGCACCATCCATCCTTTTATTTTAATTTGAGCTTCACACATGCTTGTATATAGATTTTATCTCTGGTTGAATCCCTTGAACAATAGACAATATCTCTTTTTTCCCTTTCATATTCCATTTTATTTTCTGCTTTTCAGTACTAAATATGATCATTCTTATTTCTGATCTTAATAAATAGAAAGCATCCAGATTAAATGTGGCCTTAGTTTGATACACTTGTTAGCAAATGTGTGTGATGGAGAATGGGGAGAGCACATCATGTTGAAAATTTTTTGACAAACTTCACCTACTTGAGGTTGGTTTGTTTTTCCCCTTTCCTAAATTAACTGGCACTGACTGTAATTTATTTCCCTGTTCCATGTCTCTCCCTTCCATTCTGCAGGAGTTTTAACTATTGAGATGTGGTCCATGAATTTTGCACATTAGAGCGTGCAAAAATCTGACTCAAATGATCTGTTTTATCAGAAATTTAGGTTTTTCTTGCTTTTAGCTAGAAAAAAATGACCATTTGCCAACTTTATGCAATACTTACTTGTTTTTAACCCACAGAATACAGCACATGCATTGTGCAAACAGTTGGTTCAGCAAGACTCATATAAAAAAGGACAAAAGAAATGACTGAGGAGCTTAGTAACTGCTGTTTCTGTACATAGTGTTTAATCTTCTGAGCTCATCTTGTGTCTGTCAGTTTCTAATTGGCATGTGTAGGCTGCTCTATGACTGAAGAATTTTTCAAACCAGCTTTACACCCTTCAGGAAAAAATCCCTTGTGATTGGATTTTGAGTATCTGCCAAGAAACTGGTGTCCAAGATGTTGAAGCTGCAGTTATTTTATGGTAGCACACTTCCCTTCATCTGCTTCTTTTTAATTCAATCACTGTTTACCCTTATTGTTCCAAAAAATTATAGCCATATTTTTTATACTCTTGATTTGTTGATCTTACACATCAATGTCATTAAAGTCCAAAAAAGAAAAATTTTAAATGTATTTTTTATCAAATTAAATTAGAAAACAAAAATTGTGCTTTCATCATTGCTGCAAAGATAAACAATAGATAGTTTGGTGCAAAACAGCAATATACTGATAAAATTATCCGAGGAGTGTAATGCATGTTTAGTTTTTGTGGATATCTTTGCAATCTATTATATATATATATATTGACAAAAGAGACTGTGAAATATTTAACCATGCACAATATGTGATCAGACCAGAGCATGTATGGAAAGACTTTTTGGTAATCATTAGCTCTACCCTGAAATGACGGATTACAAAGTATGTGTGTGTTATCAATTCTTCAATCAATAACATTAGCAAATCTCCAAATGTTAGCCATCTTAATTTGTTTCCCTTTGCATTTTTTATTCATGATATTACAATGCTGTAACTGGGTGGTCCTTTTAAACAAGTATTATTTGCAACACAGAGGGTATTATTTGTTTTTTAAACTTTTGTAAATAAAGGCTTCAGAAATGTTTTCTTTAAAAAACTTAAGAAAGCAAAACAATATCTACGGTCAAGAAACCTGGAAAGATGCTCAACCTCACTAGGAATCAGGCAAGTACAAATAAAACACAATATACTGTTTTAATCAGATTGGCAAAAATCACAAGTTTGGTTATATGAAATGTGAGTGAGGTTGTGGTGACACATGCAATCTTGTTTGCTCTCTAGTGGGAGTGTTATTTTACTGCCACTTTGTAACTAAGAAATCAGGACTTGAGGAATGATTTTTGATTACTGAATTATTATATAGATATTCCTTTTTGCTTTCTAGTATATTGGAGTAGACAGAGGAGAAACACCTGAAATCTCTAAATTGTAATCCAGCTGCCTTGATCCCTGATAATGATTGTATAACCCTTATCTTCTGCGCCTGAGATTGTAAAAACCTTGTGACTAACCTTCACTTGTACCCAATTATCCAATTTTTCAACTTCAGAGTATCGTAACCACTAAAGATAACCCCTAATGTTTACTAATGAAGGGTCTTGGGTCAGCCCAGAACTAACCCACCCCAAATTCAAAGTCTTGACCACTGAGACTGGATCAAACCAAAATGGGCCTGACAGGTACAGTAGCTTTGACTTTAACCTACAAATCACCTGTACCTCATTCCACCATTTTCTCACAAGCGTTCTGTGACTAAGCATGTCATCCATCTGCGCATGCTCAGTAATTAAATCCCCCACTCTAATTACATCACCTGAGGCCACTGTCCTCATTATCCTAAATCCTGCCCATCTTTTTCTCTAATAAAACTATCAGAATTAATGCAGTTTGGGGAGAGAGATTTTGGGCCACCAGGCCACCTACTCTCCTACCATGCGCCTAGTGATAAATTCTTTCTTTGAAACCCCAGTGTCTCAGGAAATTGATTATTGAGCTCACTGGGCAAAAGAATCCAGGGCCTTTGTCCGGTAACAATACTTATCTCTCTGGAAGCAACTACACTGAAGCTAGTTGTAAATGGAGACTTGGTCTTATCTGTAATGTTTTTTAAGTTTTTACCAAGAACATGTGTCATTTATTATATATAGACTCTTAAAAGATTTCAAAGAATGGTTACAAAGATTTAGCTACAATGAAACTTAAGGCATTATCTGGAATAGTGACATTTTCAAGTAACTTAAATGTCAAAGCAAGGAATTAAGTGCATTTGTAGAAGGGGCACTTCCCAAATCTGGGTTCATTGCCCAGCCTGGCTAACAGAAATTACACCAAACTATGGAGATGAGGAGGAAAAAGAGTTTTATTTTCAGTGGCGAGAAGACGGCAGAGGTTTCTCAAATCAGCCTCCCCTAAGTGATGGTTCAATTGGCTTTTATACCCATCAGAGACAAAGAGAGATAATTCTCTTCAGTAACAGGTAACAGAAGTCTGGAGAATTTTCGTTATTTCCTTCAGGGTGGCATCCTGCCACACCTGGGAAGGTGCCTCTGAGCCATGGAGACAGATGAAAGGTTTGTTCCCATCTGGGAGATCAGGGGCAATAAAGTTCATTCAGTCTGGGTGCAGACTCTACATTTACATATATATATTTACATATTGCTCCTTTGTGAGGCTAAGAGTTCCTATTAACAACCAGCTTCCAGCTTTCAAATCATATTCAAAGGCTGTTTTACAGATTACATTCTAAGGCTTTACAAATTACAATTTCCAGCTTGCCTACAGTTCCAAGATTATGTTTAAAAGTTACTGTTACACAGTATGGGAGATTTACACAGCCATCAAAATAATATTTGAAGTGTACTAAGTAACGGAGAAATTTTCGCAGCTGTCAAGGGAAAAAAAGATGACCCAACGGTGTGTACATTGTTAGCTGCTTGTCAACTGAAAGGTTCAAAGCAAAGGTTTGAAATTGATTCCAAAGTCTGAGTTTGCTAGCTTCTGAACCTTCCAGAAGGTTCAGTGATACCACCATAAAGAATACTGATGATGGAAATGACGAGCCCACTGAAGTGATGGAAAAACTGAGGACCAGAGAAATTGAGGAAGAGGAGAGGCTGGATAGGAAGCTGAGGGTGAATTCCTCCTCAACTTCTCGCTCTGGACTCTTTCAGAGCTGTGAGTCTAGGTTCAGGCTGGAGAAGGCCCCACTGTCCCCAGGGAGTCTGACCCTTTACTGGTTGTCATCAGCCTGGAAGTCTGGCTGCCCTGGATGACTGCTTGAGCAGGACATTGTCAGGATTTGGGCGGTGACCCCCTGCTGCTGGAAGGTCTTCACAGGCTGGAGAGGAGGGCCCTCACCTGCCCAGGTGCTTCACAGACTGGAGAGGAGAGCCCTCACTTGCCCAGGTGCTGGCCAGGAACAAGCGCTCCAGGCTCACTTCTCCATTCCGTCTGGGAAGCACCAAGCCCGTACCTTCTTCTGAGGGAGAAGCTAGCTTATTATCAATACCTGCAGGTCCCTTTGCTTTGGCGTAACAAGAAACAGGTTCATACTCACGAAAACACGAGAAATGTCACATCAGATGCTAAGCGTCCCCTTTGAAAGGCAAAAATGAGAGTTCTAAAATTAAGTGGTAGAAGTAGGCAAAAATAAACCCTTTAACGAAGGGATAAGATTTCACATTATGGAAAAGGAACAGAAAGAAAGAGAGAACATACAGGGGTGGGTGGGAAAGGGGAGAAAGGGTGGGAGGAAGACAGAGAGAGGGAGGTGGGGCAGATAGAAAGAGAGAGCTAGAATAACTATAAAGAATTTTTTGCCTTCGCAAGTGACACTGCTGTTTGTTTTCAGCTGCCCACCCCAGCGACACTGGACCTTCCAGGTGGCCCATGGGGAGAGGGCAAGATAAGGGGCTGGAATGGGTACCGGGTAGAGTACAATTTGAAAACCCAGACAGAAAATAATCTGGATTCTAAACTCTAGGCAGTTGTGGCTAAACAAAATTAAAACAAGCAATTAAAGAAACCAAACAAAGTATTCCAAATTCCTACTTGATTTTGGGGCCAGAGAGAAAGAAGAATAAAAGGGGGGATGTGGGGAAGAGGGGGACCAGGAAGAAATATTTCTGATGCTGGAGGTGAATATCAATTGCCTGGGGTGATTCTAGAAACCGTGAACCTGTGAATTCAACTCACTCCTTTCATTGCTCATTGTTTATTTTTCCTTTACTGTGTTTAAATATCTTCTTTTCTCTCCAGCTTTAATACCTGTGTGACGAACTTATTTATCATGAAGCGAACCAACAATGCAAAGTCCCTCCTTTGTTTTGTAACAAGCAGAGCCTTGCTTGGAAAGGAAGCTCCGAGCTGGAGTGGATGGGATTGGAAAGCAGCTGCATTTCCCCCAGTGTTCCTCATGGAACCGCAGACTTGCCCAGGTCAGGTGGAAAAACTGGTGAAACCTGCTCACCAGCTTTAGAATCTGAATAACAATTTGCTTTGCTTTTGTGGTCAAGCCTGCAAACAATATTTGGAAGCTTTTCCTAGTGAGCCGTCAATGGGTATCCTTAAGCAGTTTACCTCCTGACTCTGAGGATATGTCTGTGCTTCTGGGCAATACTGACACCCAGTGTTTGAAATTTTAGAATTGGAAGGAAAATAAGAAAGTGAGAGGGGGAAGAAGGGATCATAATAATGTGTGGCAGCTCTCATCTTTAGGAGGACCTACTCTTTCTACTGACCAGAACCCTGAGGCTCTGAAAGGTTAAGCACTTCTCTGTAGCTAACCCATTTCTCAATCTACAGCTGGCTGGCCTTACTCAGGGACTGTGGGTGTCGGTGCGAATCTTGGGGGGGGTCCTTTGGTGTACAGAAAATATTATTCCAGGATATTTGGTTATTAAAATTAATATCCAACTTATTCAAGTTACAAAATAAAAAAAATAATAACCTAGTTCCTCCTTGTTTTATTTTTGAGTGCATGGTCCGGAAATGGAACCCAGGTCTCCGGCATGAAAGGTGAGCATTCTACCACTGAACCGCCGGGCACCCTACCTCCTGAAGTTTAACTTCTAAATCTTATTATTTCATTTATTAATAAAGTACATTCTCAACAATCCTATCTATGTATTATTTGGGAAAAGTCTTTCAATCAGAAATTGCAATGGGTAAAAAAAAAGAAACCCGAAATAAATAGTAAAAATGCACTTAAAATATTTAGGCAGACAAATTAAAGTTTGTTATGGGAGGCCCATTAAAGTTCAAATTTCATTGATAAATTTTATGCTCACATATATATTTAATATATTTATTTTTGACACATATATATTTGTCAGCACAATCTGACTGACAAACCTTTCTAAACAGACAACTTTAAAAAAATCAGATAAAATACATTTATAAATAAGGTTGTTTAAGTTGCCCAGATGACTCCATATTTTTTTTCTAAATAACTCCATATTGTTTTTTTGTTTGTTTTTGCATGGGCAGGCACCAGGCATTGAACCCAGGTCTCCGGCATGGCAGACAAGAACTCTGCCTGTTGAGCCATCATGGCCTGCCCTGCTCCATGTTGTTCTTAAACCTAGTTTTAAATTTTAAATTTACTGAAAAATTGACTTTCTTTTTATGTTTGCCTTTAAATTATATAATCACCTTTTTGCAAACATAAAAAGAAAGTAAATGCAGGATAAATTAGTTGAAATAGTGTGACAACCTAGTTACATTTCTTTTGAATCACTTTCCCACTCAGTTGTCAGTATGTATGTTTTTCAAAGTTAAAAAACAAGACTCTCATACAAACATAGAATGAACATACACCAATGATTAATGAGGGACTCAATAGGATGGAAAACCTTGTTCAAAGGAAAATTAGACAAACAAGGATAATAGGAGCATTGGAAAAATATGTTGGAATAAGATCGCTGGGTTACAAACAAAACTGTCTAATGCTCTACAGTTTAATAAAACATACCCATATCTTTGGACTTATCTTTTCTACTAGACAAATCATTTGCATCATCTCTACCAGATAAAAACTGACAAGTTAATATGTAACTTCATAGAATGGAAAACTGCACAGTAATAGATCACAAGTCAAACCGAAGTATGTTCCATTAGATGATTAAATTATCTATCTGACTGGAAGAATATGCAGCCTCTCTTTGCCTTATTTTTGAGTTTTGGATAATTTTTTTTAACATTGCTATTAAATGCATTGGTGAGGCAGATTTTTTTTTTAATTAATTTTTAAATTTTTAAAAAAAAGTCAAGAAAGAAACACAAACCTTAACATATGATCATTCAGTTCTACATATATAATCAGTATTTCACAATATCATCACATAGTTGCATATTCGTCATCATGATCCTTTCTTAGAACATTTGCATCAATTCAGAAAAAGAAATAAAAAGATAACAGAAAAAAATTCATACATATCATACCCCTTACCCCTCCCTTTCATTGATCACTAGCATTTCAATCTAAATTTATTTATTTATTTATTTAAAAAACCAAAAAAAACACACCAGATGCAAAATTCTTAACTTTTGATCATTCCATTCTACATACATAATCAGTAATTCACAATATCATCACATAGTTGCATATTCATCATCATGATCATTTCTTGGAACATTTGCATCTATTCAGAAAAAGAAATAAAAAGAAAACAGAAAAAATTCATATATACCATACCCCTTACCCTGCCTTTTCATTGATCACTAGCATTTCAAACTAAATTTATTTAAGCATTTTTTCCCCCTATTATTTATTTTTATTCCATATGTTCTTCTTGTCTGTTGACAAGGTAGATAAAAAGAGCATCAGACACAACTTTTGGTGAGGCAGCATTTAAAAAAATCAACCATCAAAGAACCAAAACCATTGGTATTGGCTCTTGAATTGGTTTTACAATTGCCTCTTGAATTGGTTTTACAGTTAGCTAATTGGCTAACTTTTGTCTCCTGCCTCAGAAATGGTGAGCACAGGATTCACCAGCTCCCCACTTCCTCTCAAAGCCTTAAGAGAGTGTTAGACTTTTATTTCTAGGACTTTCTTCCAAGTCTTTGTAAGTTTTGGTGCTGGCATTTTTGATGTTTTAGCATATGCAAGTCATGACAACTGTCACAACTGCTACTTGGCACACAATGATTGTAAGAGGCTGTGGATTTTAAGGTGCTCTCAGAGATATCAAATTGTGGTTTTGGAGGGGGTGGGAAAGCATGCCTTAGGTTTGATGCAATATAGTACATGATAGAGTAGCTGAGAGCTTAGGAGAGGCTAGCCTAGTACAACACACTTGCAGCATATATTTTTGTTTTTCTGTAAACATTAGTTTCCCATTCCCTCTCCCAATACTAGCATTTATCTGTCTTGTCACAAGTAGCCTTCCTCCAGCTGAGTATGGGAGGAGAGTTAGTTCTTGAAGGGTTTCCCGCTTGCCGAGCATAGGCCTTGGCTATCCTCTTATTCTTTGCTTGCGGGCCACTATCTAACAGGGTGGAAAGTTCAGAAGTCTGCTTGGTTCTGTTGACTTCAGAATGAATACAGCGGAACTCCACACACTCTCATTTGCTGTGAGATGGTCCTTGGGTCTGCTTCTCAGCCATTTTCATGTCATGGTATGCATAGCAAATGTATCCAGTCCACTGGGCTCAGTGGCGAGACTTCTCAAGACTGGAAATGACTGGGCAGGAGCTGCAGTCGCCCAATCCTTCCTGACATCCCAAAGGCTGAAGGGACAGCGTCTGCACCCTGAAAACCACCTGCAGCACAGCTGCACCAGTTGGCCAGCTCTGGCTCTGGCTCTGGCTTTGGCACTGAGGGCGGACCAAAGCAGAACCTTAAAATAAGAAATAAGGAGGCCGTGCTCTCACGAAAGGATGGTATTGTTTCTGTCTATTGGAAGAAATGAGTAACCAATCTTTCACAATTAGTAGTCAGAATTCACCTGTAGCATGGCCACAAAACTACTCCCACCACATTCAGAGGGGCACAGAAAATGTTGACTCTGCTTCTCTCTGTCTGATCTGATCTTCCTCATGAGCCTGTATTTACTGAGAAATAGGAAAACCAAACTAAATGATGTTTTAGTATGATCTGGTAAACTTAGTCTGTTTGCAATAATATAAGCACTCCCTGTTTAAGACAAATGCCCAATGCCTTTAACAAAAATGCTCAGGTTCTCAGATTTCCTTGTGTTTTCTCCTCTTCAAGATGATGTCTGTATTCTGGACAAAGTGACCATTGTAATTCATCCTCCAAGACAAGACACCTTCCCCACCCCTGCTTTTTAAAAACACATGCCTGGTGCAACAAGCAAGGATATAAAGATAACAGTAATTTCCATGTCTCCACCCAATACCCCCAGGTAATCACTGCTCATATCCTTCTAGACCTATGTTCTCTGCAGATGTACAAACTTAAACCTTAGACATACAGGTTATGTTTTATTCTAATTAAAAAGTGGAATCACAATATGCATGCTCTTCTATAATATCTATTTTGTAATCATTCAGATTACAAATCAAATCAATCCAGGACATCTTTGAGAGAAAAAGAGAACATGATCAATAATGGTGTCAGGATATCAGGCATAAGCCATTGGAGTTTGACCACCCTAGTTGTGGCTTATGCAACCTCAGGGCAGTGTGAAACTTAGGTCCATTGGGGTCTTCTATTTACTTGCCAGACTAGGCAACTAGAGCGGCTGGCTGGGATGGGCTACTTCCCACACTAGTTGAGTTACTGTGATCTCATCTGGCCTTTTGGGGTGATGTGCTGCAGCCCCTGCTGGAGTCTGGGGTCCTGGTCATTCTTCTGATGTTCATGACCAGATTCACCACCACCTTTCATAACAGATCTAAGATCTCTGCTGGTTCATGGTGTCCTCAAAATGGCTGTGCTCCCTTCTCATAGCATAGGGGAACCGTCGGGACCCCAGTACACCGCATAAACACCCTGGGATTTAGGAGTCCCGCTGTACACTCATCTATCACCCACGTGTCAGGAGCATCTCTGAGCCATTGCCTGGCGCCATTGTGGGTGTAGTGCTGAGCTGGACCGGAGTTCTCTAAGGACCTGGAAGTTCTCCTTCCTCTTCCCAGAGAAATGGACAGCCAGTCCTGAGGGTCTCAGGTACCCATCGCTGATCTGGGTATTCTCCAAAGTCCTCTCCTGTTCAAATCCTGGGCCCTGGAAAGGGTCAAACTGAAGCTCTAGTCTGTCCTTCATATCTCTCTCTCATTCTCTCTCTGTCCTTCTCTTCCCTTTCCTCCTGCAATCCCACAGTTCCAGAAGGGGCAGGCTCCAGGTTTTTCATTTCCTCCATATCACAAAATCCTTCTGCCCAAGAATTATAAGCAAATTGCTTAGCTGTCCTTGAAGGAGGACAGGGATGTTTTCTCTGCTTTTGTGGAAAGGTCTTTCAAATCTAGGTCATCTAATTTGGTTTTTGACCTACCTACTAAAAGAGTTGAGGAAAATCTCTCTCTCAGTGGAATTCTGCTTTCAAGCTGACTGCCTTACTGTAGCACAGATGAAAGTCCAGTTGGATGGTCATTGTTTAGCAAAGAGTCACCATTCCAATAGGTATCTGTTTTCCCCTGAGGTACTCAGATCCATTTTGCGAAAGGGCAGGGAGCTGTGGGTAGTTACTATGCAGAAACATGGGTAGTCACTATGCAGAAAGCATTGCCCAGACCTGCTGCTCTCTTTGGCTATTGCATGTGTGGCCTATTATCTTCGGTACCAGGAACTAGGCAAGAAAAGTGACAAAGGGGGCTCCTGCCGCCCACATAAATGCGACTGTTCCAGCTCATCAAAGCAAGAGTCTAAAACAGTTACTGGAAAGTACCTTGAATGATCCCTTCACAGAAACAGCAGCAGAGAGCAGCAACTGCTATCAGGAATGCAGTGACTACAGAGCATCAAGCAAACATTCTCCTACAGATTGTCCTGTCTTTGTCCCCCTTTGATCTTGGGCTCCCCACTGAACCCAGATCCCATTTCCCCTTGATTCTCTTCCCTCCTCCAGTATTTTGGAGAATGAAGGCCTGTCCCCAGAGACCCCAGGCAGTGCTTCTAGAACACTCAAGGAAGGAGCAGCAGTGTGGGGGGCCAGGCAGGGGGTGGGAGACACACAGAATAGGGGCACAGGCCGGCCAGGCTGAGCCCCAGGCCAGCCAATGTGTGATCTGTGGCAACTGACTTAATAGAGTCTCTGTTTCCTTACCTGTAACGTGGGAATAATACCATCTCCTTAATGGGCTATGGTGGGAGTTAAATCTGATCATGAGGATGTAGTCAGTTCTCTGCCGGACAAATATGATCATGTGTGAACCAGACAGGCAGACCCCAAACGGCCCAGCTGCCCACAGGTGCCACAGTTGATCCCTGGGGGACATATCAATGGCATTTTTTGTTTTGTCCCCGGCACTGCCTCTGTAGTCACTGAAACAGAATTTAAATTACTTACTGGGAATACTTTTTCATCCCCAATTTCATATGTTAGCATTAATTATGTGAGTAACAATATGTTCAGCTACAAAGACCTCAGGACCATGAGCTCAAAATCCAGTCAAAATCTCCAAATAATACGATGACCTTGAGTGAATCACCCACCTCCCTCGATGTTAGTTCTTTATCCATAAACAGAGGATGAGGAATAGATGGTTTCTGAGGGCCCTTCAGCTATGACATACTTTGATTTCTAATAATGCAGTTGGCTGTCATTTTCCCCTTTCTAAAGTTCTCTGGCCAGCAGTTTGATTACTGACTTTTAAAAATTATAAATATATATAAAAATATAATATTTTTATAAAATCTAAATATAATATATATTATTTATTTTATTTATCTATAAATACAATGTATATAAATAAAAAATATATAAATATATTTGTTAGACATTGTAGGTAAATGGAAGTATCAAGCATAAAATACATAAATCACAGAGTTCCCATATATCACCCAACTATTAACACCTTCCCTTAGTGAGGTACATTTGTTATAGCTCATAAAGCAGCATTTTTATAATTGTACTATTAACTACAATTCATCATGTACAACAGGGTTCACTCTGTTGTACAGTCCTATGCTTTGTCTTTTAATTTTAATTCTAGTAATATATATATATGTCCTAAAATTGCCCATCTTAACCCCACAGTCACAGTTATAATTGAGTGCTGCTCCATTCACAATGCTGTGACTGCTGATTCTTGACTCTATCCCGGGACCCCCCCACCCCCAGGCCACATATCCATCTCCAGAGTCTGAACACTCCAACCTGTCCTTGGCTCCCGCCCATAAGGGAGGAGATGTTGATGAGAGCCGGGCAGGTTCAGTTGAAAGATTAGCCCAGACGCTCGCCATTGCTTCAAGGCCCTTGCCCTTTCTCTTCTCCTGAAGAGTCATCCCCATTGTTCCTGCCTCATGCTGCAAGGACATCTGAGAAGTGTCCTAAACCGATCTCCTTGGATCGTCCAGCAAACCCCTTGAGACATTCTTTTAAATGGTAACCAGACCCCTGATTCATTAAAGACCCGTGCAAAAATATTTCAGCTTGTGTCTTGCTGTCAACACGCCTCTGTCTGCCTTAGACGTGGCCCCACCCCGCCCTGTCTCCAACAAACAAAGCGTTGGCCGGAGAAGTCCAGCCCTGGCTTCTAAGTCACAGGCCAGGAAGGATGCCTTAGGCTGCCTGATTGTAAAGTGTGAATTGCAATAATGAAAATCATTCGAATAACTCCACCGAAGAATCCCCAGGCATTATAGACAAAAATGAGGTAATCTATACTCTGCCTCTCAATGGAAGGTCTAAGCAGCTTCAGCCTCATCTGGGAGCTGGTTAGAAGCGCAGAATCTCAGGCCCCAGCCTGAGTCAGAATCTGCCCCTTAGCATGATGTTCAGGTGATTCTGAAGCATGTTAATGTTTGACAAGCACCGGTCTGAAATACCTGGAGGAATTACAGAGATTATGCTTTGAAAGGCCAAGGATTTATATTGCTAGCTCTTTAAGTAAACAGTATCTTAAACCTTATTTGTGAGGTTCGATGCCTAGGTGTCAGGGACTAACATACAAAGCTTCGGCCCTTCTTCCTCCTTCCTTTTAGTGGTAAGGCATAGAGTTGCAGAAATGGAAAAGCTGACTACAAGCAAAGAAAGGGAGAGGAGGTTTCCGTGGGTGGAAGAGAGCAGATCACAAACAAAGGAAGGGGGGACAGAAGGAGAAAGATGAGAAAGTTCAGCAAAACTTTTTCTGGGATGAGTGGATTTAGCGAGGTTTTGCCGAGGTGGGTGATGACTTTGCTCTCCCTGTGTCTGGAGTCAGATTTATGTTTCCTTTGGATACAGTACTGCATGGAGATGGGTCATGACATGGGGGATGACTCCCAGAGCTCCCCAGGACTCATTCCTAATCTCTCCATAATTCACCCTGTGGTATCACTGTCTGCTCAACAAAGAGTTAAGAAAATATTTTAAAAATATGTAAAATGGTCAAAAATCCTTTTTTAGCTTAAAGATACTTTAGAGGTCATAATTGAAATGATTTCATGTGACAGGTGAACACTCTATATTTAGACACTCAATGTACTTGCCAAAAATCACAAGGAAGAGCCTGGATCAGATGCCTTCAACACATGCACGATAAACTAAAATAGCAATAATGCTACAACAAACTCTAAGATATCTATCTGGTTTTTCTTCTGAAAACTTTAAAGTATTAGATATATTGGGCCTTGTGCATGGCTGGGGAGGAAACACTTAGCTATCTGGAATTTACCCATCTCCCATGGAAACTCCCAGTTTACCACTCCCCTCCACCCCCATACATTGCATGGGGTGGTATTGAAGAGCAGGCAGCAAAGACTCAAGTGAAGAAGCAAGCCCTAAAGAGTTCCTTCCCTGCAGGGCTGATCCCTATAGAGGCTTACCCAAACTGTGCCCCCAGGGCACTGTGGCCAAAGCTCCTGCTAACATTTCCTTTCTCTTCAGCATCCAGTTCTTGGACTTTGAGAAGTGTGTGGCTTTCTCCTAAACCCCTTAATAAACTGCTCTGTAAGACATGGAAGAGTAGTGTTTGGGTGGGCTGCTTCAGTGACCTGGGAGACCCTTTGGACCCCAACCTCTTTTCTCTTTCATGCTCTACCACCATAGTCCAATGAAGTGACTTCTACTTTTCCTCCTGGACACGAGAGGTTGGAAGCCAAGGAAGAAGATGGGGTAAGTGGAAGCAAGGTAGAGTGGTTGCTAAGACATGTGTTGAGCTTGGGCAGTTGGACAGCAGCAAGCATGGTGGTGAGCAATGAGTTATCAAGTGACAGGCACTGAGGTCCCTGCCCACCCTAAATGAGCCAGCTGAGGTGGACTGTTTGTGTCAAGTATCTTTAAAAGTGGTCTTTCCAGCAGGGCTCCCTTGGACCTTGGGAGCAGCCTCACTAGACACACAGAGCTGATATTCAGGGTGGTGCTTTGATGGGTACCCTCACCATATAATTAACCCTTGGCCTGGGGAGGACATGGGGGAGGGATGGCCTTCCTTTGGCCCTGCCCCAGGATGTTCCATAAGGAGGGAATGCCAGCCAGGTCAGAGAAGCCTAGGGCTATGGAAACAGCCAGGCTTTGAAATCAAGACTTGGTCCAGATCTCAATTCTACCACTCATTGTGGGCAGAGGGCTCCATCTCTCCCAGCTTCCACTTCCTCACCTGGAAAGTGAGGTATGTGCCACTCCCCTCGGGCTGGCATATTAAATGAAATCATCCTGTAAAATGGATATCATACTCAATAAATTCTTTTTCCTTTCCTCCTCCCTTTAGAAGAAAACTCAGGGGCGGCTGCC